>JAAIXJ010000084.1:480561-595060 GCA_013403705.1 Heliconius hermathena | reverse complement strand
TAATGTCGCTATAACAGTTCGCATAAGCCCATCACGTCAGCTTCCGCGACGTCAAGCAACATTCAATATCATAATATTGGTCAAAGATCACTTGGATCCACAATATGTGTCGCCCCTACACATATATTGCCTTTATAAGAAATTCGATCCTAAAAGATCGTGCCATCATAGGCTTCGAATTATTATATTATATTTATAATATACTTGGTACGAGTCTTTATGTGCATCATATTTATTAGTACCGTAGTACTTAAGAGTTCGACTCGACCGCTGCCTTCCGAGTTCTGCACCCACCTATATAGACAGAACGACGGTCGCGACACTCGGGACGACAATACACGAACTCGCCTCGATTAATTTGGTATGATAAATATATAGTTTGTATTATTCATAATTAACTATGTTATTTATGTGTATTGCCATGCATATTTTATTTTATTTCTTTATTTATTTTTACTTATACCCAAAGTACATACTGTTACAAGATTAAAATGAAATATTAATGTCTTGGACTTATTTAACACAAAGAAAATTAAGCTTCTAAGTCTACGCAATCACGGCAGAGGGAAATATTAATTTCCTCGCTGTAGCAACAAAACAAAACGTTGAGATCCGCCACTCTACATACAATGTCTTTAAAATTGGGCGGAAAGAAGGGACTTAACTGTCTTAACAGTAAGTTCCCTCTACCCACCCTGCTATATGTAGAATACAACGCTGAACCTGTAAAAAAAACTATATACTATTACTATTCCAAATTAATAACAGTATTTGCACAAAGAAAATATAAAAAATATGACTCTACCAAAAAGTAAAACTCAATGAATACATAAAACATTTTAAAATCAACATATAACCAAATATATAGGTAGATATAATATATAAATTGGCAGATTTAATAAATTACGTACACCGTACGATTCTACACTCGAGCCTCGTTCATACAATTGCTGGAAAAATACTTGTATAATATCACAGTATAAGATTTTAATTAATTCTGCACAAGTGAAGCTTCGTTTTTTACTTTTATATTTCAGATTCATTCTTTAATCAAGGATTTTTAAAATGGTCAGTCATATTATTTTTCAAAGGAAAAATTGTATATTTATGTTATTTATTACATAAGTGAAATAAATTTTACATTTTCAAATATAAATTGTTATAAAAAAATACGTTTAAAAATCAGAGACCAGAGAGAGGAACCTCCTCACAATACGCGCCGTCTCAAATGAAACTGCCTTCTGCATCCGGTTCTTGATCCAACAGCTAAGCGATAATCTCTTTAGATGTTGGTCGAGGCTTTTCGCTATTAAGCCGTTAACTGAAACCATTATAGGCACAATGATAGTCGCATTATGGGATCATATGGCGGCAATCACATGGGCTAAGTCCAAATATTTAGATAATTTTTCTTTTTCGGCCTTCACGAGAGTGTCATCATGGAGGATAGTAACGTCGATAATCACTGCCCGGCAGCCACTAGGTCTACTAGTACTATGTTAGGTCTATTGGCAACAATATACCTGTCAGTAATAATAGACCAATCCTAGTAGAGCAAAGCACAGCTATTTTCAAGAACAGACGTGGGATTGTAGCTATAGTAAGGCATCTTGGAGGTGCCTTCAATATGGTCTTGTGGACTTGAAGTTCACAAGACCATATTGAAGAGCAAGTTGTTGGTGTATTATCTTGGCTACTTGATTGTTTGTGT
This sequence comes from Heliconius hermathena, assembly GCA_013403705.1. Lineage (NCBI taxonomy): Eukaryota > Metazoa > Arthropoda > Insecta > Lepidoptera > Nymphalidae > Heliconius > Heliconius hermathena. The sequence goes on along the minus strand of JAAIXJ010000084.1, from coordinate 593,349 downwards.
CTATGCAAATACTCACCGTTAGCAAAATGAGAACAACCAGAGACAATACGTCTGAGGGACTCCTCAGGTCGATGACACGTCCGACAGATGTGCGATAGTGCCATCTTTCATAATATTAATTGTTATGATTACAAAGATTACGTAGCTGGTGGAGGGAAACTAGTGTTAAGACACTCCGTTCCCCACTTCCCGCCTGTTTTTCGAGTAATCGCGTGTTGATTCAACCGACCTAATTTAACACTATGTTTTGTCTTGTTTCCAGAGCGAGGTAATAAAAACACTTATTTCCCCAATGGGAATCGACCTCAGAATTTTTACGGATACAGCCAGCCGCTGTATAGCTGCGCCACGACTGCTTGAAAATGTTTTTGTTGTTTTATAACACTCAACATGTATTGTTTATGTTAAACTCACTTAAAATATGAAAAATGTTTGCTTGTGTTTTAAAGCTATTTGGTGTCAAAATTAAAGGGAAAATAATATTGTAGAGAGTAAAAGTAAATACTGAAAGAATAAAATATAATATTAGTTTCGCGGATTAACGATGGTTAAAATTTAAAGTTTTTTATTCTATTTTATTGTAGAGGCCAGTCGTGGCGCAGGAGCAAAAGCGTGAGACTGTAAACGCAGCAGGTTGTGGGTTTGATTCCCAATTGAGGATATAAAATATTTAATATTTTAATTTCTTCGCCCTGATAACAAGGCAAAGTGTGACGTTCAGTTCCGTCACTCAACACGCAATGTCTGCAGTTGCAATTCGGCGAAAAGTGAGGAAGTTTGTTAATGGGAACAGAACCTTAAGACTAGATTCCCTCTATCTACTCTGTACGAAATACCACGGAAAGCTTAAAAAACCTCTATCTTTATAATGATATAGCCATTACTCCAAACTTACTTTACTTAACTTACATTGTCACATTCACTTTAATATTTAGATACCCTACCATTTCTATAGTCTTGTTGATAGTACGAGAGTAACAGTAGTTTTCGCATACATAATAAATTAGCGGAAATTGTTTCTTAAGTTTGTACTATCGTGGGCTCAGTGCTGGGTTAAAATAATTGAATTAATTACGTGAACGTCTTGTTTATTTTAACTCTTTTGTGAATTATACTTTGAGACAGCGCTTGTCTATGAAAAGCTTCTTAGTGTAATGAAGAGTGACAAAGGATTTTATGAAAGTAATTTAAATATAATTTATAAGCGGTACCTACATGTTTTATGTTTTTCATTAAAAAATATTATATTACCTAATTTTTTATTATATACATTTTATATTTTCCATGTTCTATTAGTAGGAGATTTCACCTGTTTAATAAGCATTGAGACCATACGTGGCGCAAGACCAAAAAAATATGGAATTCCTAAAGTGTGAAGTGTCCCATTCGAGGAAAATAAATATTTAATATTTTCACTTAATAGCTCTGGCGTCGATGAAGGCAGTTCGTTAGTCGAGTATCTTAATACTAGGTTAAAAGGGTTCCTTCTCTTTAGCCTGCCATATGCAAGACACAGCATAAAGCTAAAAAAAGAAGCATTTTTATTAAGCAATGCAATGCCTTATTTTGTCTCATCGATCAAAGCTTTAATATGAGCTCGGATTGAACCATGTCCAGTCAAACTTAACATCTGTATGTCTGTGTCTGTGTTTTCATAATAACGACAACAATATTAAAATACGTAAAAGAAATTATTCGGCCCATTTTCACCAAAATTCTGCGGATACAAGAGTAAAAAGAAATCAATAAAACATTTTTTTCTATAAGAAGTAATCTTCTTATAGAAAAAAATGTTTTATAAAAATGTTTTAAATACGTAAAAATATTTCATACATTGACAATATATTATTATTCTTTTATTTTAAACATTAAATTAAATTACACTTTATCCTGTATACTGCAGGTTAAGCAGAGGGAACCTACTATTAAGACACTCCGTTCCCCATTTTCCACCGAGTTCTGGAGGGCTTCCGTGGTTAGTAGCACAACTCAACGCCGCGCTTTGGATCGACACCAGAGCAAAGAAATGAAAATATAAAAGTAAATAAATATTTCATTTCCTCGAGTGGGGATACTTAAACTATATACGATACGATATTTACTTAAACTAATTAAAACTAATAAAAGTATAGTGCTAATACAAAATTATTATTAATTATTTTTAAATAATATTAGGACCTTGAATAAGTTGCTGCTGTTTTTTGAAAGATGGCGTTGCGGCACTCTGTGCATGGAATTTCGTACGGTAACGAATCACCAAAGTAGTACTATATGTAACCTCAAATTATAGTAGAATAGTGTTTACTACAGTGTCAACTACATATTTATTTTCCCTTTGTGAAAATGTGTACTTTTGTGCCAAATAAAGTGTTTTTGCGGGGAATTTTATTGCACTGCTTTATTCAGAAAAAATCTGCAGCAGAAGCACACAGAATTCTCGTTGAGACAATGCTTTGTCGAATACAACGTGCAGAGACTGGTTTAGGCGCTTCAAAAGTAATGATTTTGACCTTGAAGACAAAGAGCGTTCTGGAGCACCGACAAAATTTGAAGACAGAATTGGAGGCATTGCTTGAAGAAGATCCATGTCAGACGTTAGTAGAGCTCGGGAAAACGTTACAAGTAGATGCGTCAACAGTTTCAAAACGTTTAAAAGCGTTAGGAATGATCCAAAAGCAAGGGCATTGGGTGCCGTATGAGTTGAAGCCGAGAGACGTAGAACGACGTTTTCTCATGTGTGAATTGTTGCTTCAACGGCAAAAGAGAAAAGGTTTTCTGCACCGTATCGTCACTGGGGATGAAAAGTGGATTCACTACGACAATCCAAAGCGAAAAAAATCGTGGGGCATGCCGGGTCACGCATCAACATCGTCGCCAAAACCAAATATCCATGGTTCTAAGCTTCTTCTCTGCATTTGGTGGGATCAGCAGGGCGTAATTTATTATGAGCTGCTTAAACCTAATGAAACTATCACGGGAGCTCGCTATCGACTTCAGTTGATGCGTTTGAGTCGCGCTCTGAAAGAAAAGCGGCCACTATACGAGCAGAGACACGACAAAGTGATTTTATTACATGATAATGCTCGGCCACATGTGGCAAAACCAGTCAAAACTTACCTGGAAACACACTTCAATGGGAAGTTCTACCCCACCCGCCGTATTCACCGGACATAGCCCCCTCCGATTACCACTTGTTTGGGTCGATGGCGCACGGTTTAAGCAAGCAGCGCTTCCATTCTTTTGAAGAGGCCGAAAAATAAGCCATTTTTTCTTATTTAGATTCCTGGATTGCCTCGAAAGATGAGTCGTTTTTCCGACAGGGGATTCAATTGCTAACAGAGAGATGGGAGAAAGTGGTCTCTAACGATAGACAATACTTTGTGTAATGTCATTGTAAGCATTATATTTTAAATTATTTTTTTTAAACAAAAAAAAAACAGTGATCACTTATTCAAGAACCTAATAATTATGTATATTATTATTATTATCATCGTAAATTATTATTTTTAATTTAATCATATCATATTGAAATACAAACTTAATAAACAGCGGGTGGTATAATGCAAGGTATTATATTACCTATTAAACTGTTGGTACATGCATGCACCTAGTCAATTAAAATAGCAAAACTGTACAATTGAAATTGCTATTATTAAGTGAAATTTGTGTAAATAAAAGCATTTAATGTAAGTTATTCGCGTAGGCGGATGACCCTCTAATTATATTCAGATTAGGACCGGGCCTTTGGTTAACCGTAGGTTGAAATAATTACTTTATAGCCGCCGTAATTAGGGGTAGTTTAAAATCTTGATAGTGAAATTAGACTGTTTCATATGTAATAAGCTGTTATGTCGTTATCATTTTAAGGAACAAGGACATTATGCTTTGCTTTTATTTTTCTTTACTAATATTATATATGAGGCCAGGCGTGGCGCAGCGGCACAAAGTGTGACTGTGAAACCGACTGGTTGTGGGTTCTATCCCCACTCGAGGAGATGAAATATTTACTTAAATTTACATTTTCATTTCTTCGCTCTGGTGTCGAGGCAAAGCGCAGTATTGAGTTCTGCCACTCAAGACGCAATGCCTCCAGAATCCGGCAAAAAGTGAGGAGTGGAGTGTCTCAACACTAGGTTCCCTCTGCTTACCCTGCTGTGTGCGGGATACAGCGTGAAGCTGATTTGTTTTATTTGATTTATTTTAATATATGGTCAAATGTGAACTAAGCACTTTTTTTGTTTGTTTGTTAATTTAAGCATAAAAGATTAGTCCCGTGGCCATAGCGGCGCAGTGCGATAACGCCTGGAAACGCGATGATTAAGGAAACCGATCCCAGTTCGGTTTATGTTCAGTTCGACATGTTTTTATTTCTCCTCTGTGGCAAGATAAAACTAGGCTTTAAATTCTACCTTAGTTACTGTGGACGTTATATAATCTAAACGTCTCCATACTTTAATTCTATCATTTTCAACTTGTCTAAGAAGCACAGATTCAAGTCCGACTACATTAATTTTTTTCTACAATATTATCTAATTTTCATTAGGTTCAGTTTGAAATCTGATACACAACTAGCAATATCTCTAAATATAGTAAAGTAAGAAACAGAGAGTGTTAACACGAAGTATATAATCTGATATAAACAAACAAAAAAATATATTTAAAAAATCCTTTTATATTAACGCTTACAATTGTGTTCTTATACATTTAAAAAAGTACTTCGCGTAAGGTTTTCTTTCATTCTAGAAAAATGCAATACAATGATCATGAATTTTACATGCACTTGTCTATACTGAATACTAACGATAAAAAGGGTACTTTAAAAGATTTCTTAACTATTCTAGAGATTTTTAAATGAAACGCTTTATATAGCAATAATATTATTAAAGAGCCGCCGTGGTGAAGTGGCACAGTGTGTGATTACACCGGGACGGTTGTGGGTTCGATTCCCACTCGGGGGAATGAATTATTTACGCTCTGGGCTCTGTCGAGCTCTCGCAAAATGGGGAACGTAGTGTCTTAACCCACTTTCCACCGAATTTCTGAGACCTTGCCTGTGACGTGGCGGAACTCAACGCTGCGTTTTGTTATGTCAGAGCGACATTGCTATTGCTCCACGCATAGTTACCTAATGTCACTGTATTACATATTAAAATTTAAAAAATAACTGAATTGAATGCAGCTTAAAAGATAAATGAAAGGTACTTTTGAAAGAATAAGTGCGTTCTAAATTACAATTGGAACGAGTCGCTGCAAATTTTCTTCTAGCCGTATTCAAACCACTACTGGTATGCAGTGATGGTAATTATTACCTATGACAATAACGTAGACATCTTAAAAATACAGAAGAATATCAGAAATAATATTAGAACCGCGTGCTGATCGGTACTGCTGTCGTGGTCACTGTGCTCCTCATGATCCTCAGTTTTTAATACAATTTCATTGATCTTATTATTGCTAAATTTCATCTATACTGCTATTTTGGATTAGAAAATTCGTAGTATTGAAGTGGTAAAACAAAAAATATATAATATCAAAAACAAGCTACGTAAACGGTCGGTGCCGGGTAATTTTCACCAATCCGCACTTCACAGGTACATTGCATGGTACATTGCAAATTTCTGTATTATGTAAAAAAAAAAAAGATTTATATGTTTGATTACTGTGGTATCCAGTACCGACGAACGCCGGATTATCACAAAAATAGACTAGCCGCGCTTTGGGGCCAGTCGTAGCGCAGGGGCACAAGTGTACGACTGTAAGCGCGACTGAATGTGGTTCCGATCGCCACTCGGCAAAATATATTATAATAATTATTTAAATTATAATTTATTCCCTCTCGTGCCTTCAAAATTCGGCGAAAAATGAGAAATGAAGCCTGTTAGCGCTAGGTTACCTCTACCTATCCTGGTGAATGCGGGCTGTATCTCGCGTGAAACTGATTTTAAAAAACGGCTAATGTTAATAAGAAAGCACCTCACCTACGAAATTGGGATGAAACTACTGCGGCTACTACACAAGTTCTCGTTAATAATTTAAAGTTTTTCAATTTTTACACTGTAATAAAGCTTTAGGCATAAATCCACAGCTATAAATTCCCTTTTCCTTGAAACTTTCGTCGTTCAAATAAAAGAAAAAGGCGGAGTTCCAACCTGAGGTTAGCCAGCGTAAGCTAGTACGTTTGAAAATATATATGGCAAAATTTTTTCGTTTCTACTATTTTTAAATATATAAAATTGGATGAGGCCTGTTGTGACGCAGGGGCACAATCTAAATCTAAATGCGACAGGTTGTAGGTTCGATTTCCACTGGAGGAAATAAAATATTTAATACTTCCTCGGTATAAGAAAAGGCGCTTTGTTGGGTTTCGCCACTCAACACGGAATGCCTTAAAAACTTGCAGTATAAATAGAATCACTTCTACAGTTTTTACAAATTTAAAAAAAGTAACTAGCAAGATTTTCCGCATACCAAGGTAGGCAGAGGAAACCTAGTTGTAACACACTTTGGTCCTCGCGTTTCCTCCGTTTCTTAAATGCATGTTGACTAGTCGATCTCGACCTAGCACTATCTTTGCTGTACAATTCGCTAAAACAATTTCATATTATAAAGAAAAATAATAAATATTGAGGTCATCGTATTGTAGTAGAACTGTGTCTTACTGTAAGCCTTCTTTCATCTTCTAAGGATGAGTTCAGCATGAAACTATAAAAAAAATTATATCAGAGAATGACTACATATGTACATTCAAAATATACAGAAACTTAATATACTAGTTACAAAAAATATATGACACCCGAAAAGAGGTCATATAGCCAATTAGTGAATTTATCCAGACAGCAATACGTAATGTGGAATAATAAACATTAATAAACTAATATATAAGCATATTTTCAAGTTTCAGGGTTTCATTAATTGCTATATGTATATAAAACATTGTTTTTTACTTTTTTATTTTATACTAAAAAGCAAGGAAGATGGAGAGAATCTAATGTCAAACCACTCCGCTTGGCACTTTCCACCTAATTTTTGATTGCTTTCACATTGAGTTCCTCAACTTAGTAGAACTCAACATCATGCTTTGTCTTACTCACGAAAGCGAAAAAATAAATTATCTCCTCGAATGGGGATCGAACCCACAACCAGTCGGTTTTACAGTCACACCTCGTGCCGCTGCGCTACGACTGGCCTCTATTAACTTAATGCCCCGAATAGAAATTGAACTCATAACCTTCACCCTTACAGCCATATCATAAACCGTTGCGCAACAACAGTCTCTTCTCTTTACTTACTCTCCAAAATATAAACAAATATATAAAAACAATATATTTCCTACAATCATTTTGTCAAACATAAAAATATTATATTATACATAAAATATAACTTCATAGAAATATATTCTCTGGAACTAAACCATACAACGGTTGATCAGTTTTAGCACCAAATTTCTTGTAGCGCTTAGTCAGATCGTAGAAAATTGCCACACTTAACTTTTTCCTTTATGTTTTTCCTTTATGTTAAAGTTAATATATTGCTGACTATTTCTTCTCTCCTATGATGATAGTTGAAAAGGAGGTGTAGGTTCTATTTTGATTTATAATTCTCAATAACTATAATAACTCCTAACTCATAACATTAGCGATTTTTAATTTTCATATTTTTAATATTGGAGGCTTAATTCAACGCCGCGCTTTGCCTCATTACCAGAGCGAGGAAATCGACCTCACAACCACTCGCGTTTATTGTTTTATCTTTGTACGTTACTAGGCCTCTAAAAGTTCTATACAGAAGTAACTTATTTATTAAGCATAAATCTTAAAGATTATTCCTAAAATTATTAAATAAAATCAATTAAAGCATTTCAAATTATTACACGCTAGGAAAAGATCAGCTCGTGTGGAAACTAAACGTAACTTTATTCCATAGTTTTAAACTCTTTTATTTTTCCCTTTACAGGGTATATTTAACTTTGCTCTATTAAATTGATTTATAAATCAGCTTCACGCCACACACAGCAGGGTAGGCAGAGGGAACCTAGTGTAAGACACTCCGTTCTCTACTTTCTGCCGAATTCTGGAGGCATTGCGTGTTGAGTGGCAGAACTTAACGCCGCGCTTTGCCTCGTCACTAGAGCGAAGAAATGGAAATATAAATTTAAGTAAATATTTCATCTCCTCGAGTGGGGATCGAACCCACAACCATTTTGTTTTACAGTCACACTTTGTGCCGCTGCGCCACGACTGGCCTTGGATTTATAAAGTATGTAAATTATTGATTAGATACTTTGATTTTCATTTAAAAGTATGTACCTGTAAAAAAATGCTAGTGATAATATTATAAGTAATGTTGTTATGTATTTTTTAACTTAATACTGTATCCTTCACGTAGCAAGATAAGCATAGGGAACCTGGGAACCTAATGTTAAGACAATTTGTTCCAATTAAGCGATTAACGCTTTCGATGAATTCTTGAAACATTGCGTGTTGGGTGACGTAACTCAATGTAGGGCTATGCCTCGTCACCAGAGCAAGGATATGAAAGTAAATATTATATTATTATTATTATATTATTATTTTTTTTCGGGTAGCAATCGTACCCACAACCTAACCTTAGCTAGTTACCTATATAGTATACAGGATAAATTAACCTATAACTTATCTGTATCTGTTAATTAATAAAACACAAAACGAATAATTCATCTATATTCAATATTCTAGACTAGTTTGTACATCTCTATCATTTCTTTCCCACTGCACTAAGAGATAACTTTTACAAAATAGGCAAAGAAGATAATCGTGATGCAGTATAACTGCGTATTATTGTGAACGTATTATATTCATTAGAACACAATTCGAAGTTGAGTTCCGCCACACAGGATTGATATTAGGTTCCCTCTGTACCCTGTAATGGGAGATAAAGCGAGCAACTGAAAAAGATACAGATTATAACGCCAATATCTTACTCGTGTAGGCTTTTAGGGAAATCCATCATAAAGCAGGCAAAATATGGAAAGCGTAACAAGAACTCGCCTCAACCTTTCACGAGCTACACGTACACCTTGATCCGATAAAATGTAACCCAATTTTCACAATTTTGCCGTCCCTAATAAATCTACGTCACAGTTTAGGAATTTTGTTTGCTCCACCTGATCTCGGATGAAATATTTAGTAGGGAAACGCTTTTACTAAGAACTAATATTGGAAAGTAGCTAAAACCTTTTTTTTTTAATTTCTTTTTGATGATTTTTTCGTTGTTGTTAAAATATAAAGGTATTTTTTTGTATACCAGCCTATTTTACCTTCGATTCTAAACTTTTCGCCCAAGTCTTGAATGTTATTATATATAATAAGTACTCGCTGTTTTTTTTGTTTAAAAAAAATAATTTAAAATATAATGCTTACAATGACATTACTCTAAGTATTGTCCATCATCAGAGACCACTTTCTCCCATCTCTCTGGTAGCAATTGAATCCCCCGTCGGAAAACCGACTCATCTTTCGAGGCAATCTAGGAATCAAGCCATTTTTCGGCTTCTTCAAAAGAATGGAAGCGCTGCTCGCTTAAACCGTGCGCCATCGACCGAAACAAGTGGTAATCGGAGGGGGCTATGTCCGGTGAATACGGCGGGTGGGGTAGAACTTCCCATTGAAGTGTTTCCAGGTAAGTTTTGACTGGTTTTGCCACATGTGGCCGAGCATTATCATGTAATAAAATCACTTTGTCGTGTCTCTGCTCGTATAGTGGCCGCTTTTCTTTCAGAGCGCGACTCAAACGCATCAACTGAAGTCGATAGCGAGCTCCCGTGATAGTTTCATTAGGTTTAAGCAGCTCATAATAAATTACGCCCTGCTGATCCCACCAAATGCAGAGAAGAAGCTTAGAACCATGGATATTTGGTTTTGGCGACGATGTTGATGCGTGACCCGGCATGCCCCACGATTTTTTTCGCTTTGGATTGTCGTAGTGAATCCACTTTTCATCCCCAGTGACGATACGGTGCAGAAAACCTTTTCTCTTTTGCCGTTGAAGCAACAATTCACACATGAGAAAACGTCGTTCTACGTCTCTCGGCTTCAACTCATACGGCACCCAATGCCCTTGCTTTTGGATCATTCCTAACGCTTTTAAACGTTTTGAAACTGTTGACGCATCTACTTGTAACGTTTTCCCGAGCTCTACTAACGTCTGACATGGATCTTCTTCAAGCAATGCCTCCAATTCTTTGTCTTCAAATTTTGTCGGTGCTCCAGAACTTATTCAAGGCCCTAATACTTATTGAGAATCGAGTTCAAAACGCAATAACAGTATGCAACAGTTTCCAAGATTAGATTTGTTATTACAACAGATTCAAATCCATAGTCGTCACGAACATTCTCTAGTCTCTGATAGACGTAGTAATATTTTTTATTTAAAAATAATAGCAAATAAATGTAAAAATAAAAATAAAAAGAAATATATATTAAATTTAATGTAAATTTTTATTTTAAATGTATTTTGCTTTAAAAATATATTAATTTTAGTTTTTATCTTTTTTATCATGTTACTTTAATAGTTTGAATGAAATTTGCACCTCAACGTTATGGTTGCCCTTTTAGGTTGAAGGGCTTATAAATGTAAATTAAGAGATTAGACGCAGACACGTGTTAAAATTCGTATCTACAGACGTATGTATGTCAACTAATCCTTTACTTTTTCTCATTTTGACTTCTGCATTTTAAGAGAAAATTTAAGTAATTTCTTTATATATAGACAAATTATAAAATATAAAATAATATATTTATATTATTTTATATTTCATTTTATATAAAACATAAAATTTCACAACCATCGCGTTTACAGCCACACGCTTGTGCTCCTGCGCTACGACGACCTCATTACACTGTCTACACGCTAATCTCAGTAAGAACTGGTTTGAGATACAAAAAAACTAATTGGATAGTTCATTTATCGAGTAAGGTTATTTTATAAGCTATATCATCACTTTAATCATTTCAATATAACTCACTATACCTCAGTGCTGTCAGAGTTACCTCAAACACTCGAAATACGAGTATGTTATATGAGTCTTAGCTATTTCTATTGGAACCCATGGATGAAGCTGTAGGTTAAAACTAGTTAGTTAGATAACTTAAGAAGAATTTAAAGATACCCACATACATACACACACATATCCATCTATATCTATACACACATACGAGTATACTGTGGTCAACAAAAGTAAAATATTTTCTATAGCGAACCATTCTATTTCATCTGCTGCCAATTCCAACTGCGTAGCATTCGTGGAAAAGTGAAAAATTCACTAGTTTTCCATTTTATTTGTCTGTCACTGAAAAGCGTTAGTAGGCCGCTTTTATTTGTCGCGTCTAGTTTTCGCATACGTTTAGTCAGTGTAACGCATTTTTGGTATACGAGAGCTTTGTTCTATTTAAGTTTATGTAATAAAAGTCCTTAAGCTGTAGATGGTTCCGTTTCAGCTTTTTTATATTTCTTTTATTTACAAAATAATAGCGAAAAAGTCCAGTCAGTACGTAAGCTCGACAGGTTGTGGGTTCGATCTCCACTCTAGAAAATGAAATATTTAATATTTAAATTTTCCTCGCTGTGAAAACAAAGCAACGTCAGTTCTGCTTTGTAGCGAAACTCAACGCTGCGTTTTGCCTCATTAGCAGAACGACGAAATGAAAATATAAATTTAAATAAATATTCTATTAATTTCCTCGAGTGGAGGTCGAAACCACAAACAGCCGCGTTTAGTCACACACTTCTGACGTGTGTGCACCACGACTGACTGATTCTATATATTACTTAATAAGTATAAAAAATAATAATACAGATGTAATAGCAAAATAAAAAAACGTATACAATACAAATCTTCATTAATATGAAAACTAAGAGACATTGCGTATTGAGTGGTGGAACTCAACGTCGCAATTCATTCCTCTAGTGGAATAATTGCCTTTACAGTAAGACACTCTCCCACTGTGCCTTGATGACCCTATATACACTCTACACTAGCCTCTAGACACTCGACATAAGACATTCTACACTCTACACAAGACACAAGAGACACTACATTTAATTTTCAACACACTACATACCACTTTCGACACAGGACAAATAACACACAATACTCGGCACTCCGCCCTCGAGCCCAATTCTCGAACCTCTCGACACTCGGCAGTGAACACTAAATATTCCACATTTTACTCTAGACACTCAATAAACGATACTTGAAGTTTGGCTCCCGACACTAGACACCCGACTCTCGACTTAGCTATAACTTTGATGTATAAAGAATATCTACATTCTAAATTCCACCTACTTCAAAACTTTGGGACACTATCCAGCATATATTTATAATAATGTAAAAACTTCTAGTTAAAGTATCTTGGTAGAGCACTATGCACTATGCCACAGTATTCAATATCACGCTTAAAACGACTTGAAGTGGCAATTTTCTACGACCTGACTAAGAGACTCACGTAATACGTGGTAGCTACGTTCATACGTACAGTTTTTACGGTTATTGTACGTCGAGTGAAACTGGAGAATGTATACTTAAAAATGTAATTTATGTACATACTTATGTAGAGATGGTTATATGGTTGTGTCAAAATATGTCAATAGACATAAGTATTAGTGGATATTTACATTTATAGTCAAACGGTGTGTTTTAACACTAGGTTCCCGACTACCTATCCTTAAAGACTCCATCATTCTTTTTGGAGATTTAGGGCCAGTTTCACCGGTTACGAATAAAGTTTCAAATAGTAATGCTATCTCACAGATAGAGGATGAAAATATCAGCTTCACGCTGTATTCCGCACACAGCGGGGTAGGCAGAAGGAACCTAGTGTTAGGACACTCCATTCCCCACTATCTACCAAATTCAGAAGGCATTACGTGTTGAGTTTCAGAACTCTACGCCTCGCTTTGCCTCGACACCAGAGCAAAGAAATGGAAATATAAATAAATATTTCATCTCCTCGAGTGGGGATCGAACCCACAATCAGTCGGTTTTACAGTCACACTTTGTGCTCCTGCGCCACGACTGGCCTCAAAATAAAAAAAAACTGTTTCTTATATTTTCAAGAATAAATTTCTCACTTACGAACCATAATAGAAGGTAACAAACAATTCATACGTTTTCTTATATTTTTAATTTACAAATATGTATGTAAAAATGAAATGCAAAAAAAAAATGTGTATCTACTAGATATTGCTGATCGAGACCTGGTGAAACCAAGAATTATAGCTTGTCTGGCAGATAAGGCTGTCCAGGACTTTATCAGCTAGTGGTGAAACTGCCCCTTACAGTAGCACCAGTCTTTTCAGGGAAATTACTTTACTTGCATATCTAATTTTTCAAAATATTTTACAGACACTGATATGAATACATTATTTTAGCAAAAATTTGTGTAAATCCTACCATGTCTAAAATAAAAATAACAAACTACACTAGTAGTTTGTTATCTAACAGCCCTAAAAATATTTTTATTTTCCTTTTTTTTATGCTATCCCAATGCAATTTCAGTTATTCTTCGTTACATATGGTTTCGCTTCGTAGCTTGCAACAATTTTACTATAAACTTTTGTGTAATTGAATTAAAAACAATATTGAAGTTCACATATTGTTTGATTGTCGTTAAAATCAATAGTTATCTGACGTTGTTTTAACTTTTTAGAATTTCGTAAATAGAGAATACGTATAGGTATGTCTAAAATGACTGGAAATCACGATGATATTTTTATATGAAATTTTATTTTATTTTATTTATGAGCTGGCAATCTAACACGTTTTGCGTGGTGGTACGCAACGCCGCACTGTAGGTTCTTACCAGATTGACAAAATAGGGATCGCAATTTATCCAATCTCCTCGATTGAAATCCAATCTGCTACTCTAACCGCAACGTCGTGGGTTCGATTCCCAATCTGGGACATGTAATATTTAATTATTTTTTTTGCCCTGTAAGACAAAGCGCAATGATGAATTTTGCTTCTCTAAACGCAATGTCTCGAAACATTTGGCGGAGAGTGGGGAACGGAGATTCTTAATACCAGATTCCCTTGCCATGTGCGGGATATAGCGTGCAGCTTAAAAAAATATAATACCTTAAGTGATATTTAGATACTTCTTTTTGTTGACTTCAGTTTTTAAGTTATGGCGTTTTGAGTGTACTAGTTAAAGTGCGTTGTATTGTTAGGATTTCGTTGAAATTGTAACGTTCATATATTTATAAAAAACATTCATATGGTTATAAAGCTATTTTTATAATATTTTTAGATATTGGAAAAATATAGAGAGATTGGTGCATTGTGGTTTTAAAAAAACAATAATAATACGGCTTCGATACCTAAACATTGAATATAAAGTTATATAAATTTTGGAATAAAAAATATTTATAAAAACAAAAACCCGACTGCATAAAACTAAAAAGAAAATAAACAAGTCCAATAGTTTATTAGGATTAACAGTCGGGACCTATAAGTATTTCTTCAATCAATAAAATCTTTACCAAGAATCTCTCATAATTTAAAGAGGTATTTGTACGGAGTCCTCGAAAACTCAAGCTTTTTCTGAAATTCTAGTTTAACTTTGCCAGAGCCCTTTCATCTAATACCTCATTTGAACTTGCGACCTTAAGACCAAATTTTGCCTGTTTTTTAAGGCTATTATTTTTTAAGATTTAACCACAAGTGTATAGTTTTCCTAAATAATACTATCTGTAGATGCGAGTTGCCAAATTTCAACATTCTAGGTTGACTTGAAGTTACTTACGATTTATTTACTTATTATTTTCCTTTGATAGTGCCGTTAATTGATTCCCTTTATAGTGTCGAAATACGCATTTTTTGTAATATAAATGGCCATATCTTTGTTTAAATAAATGTAGAATTAAGATTTTTTCAGGAAATCGTGGGACTATAGATCTGAGTATATGAAAACAGACAGACAGACAGACAGACGGACGGATGGATGGACGAACAGCAAAGTGGTCTTATAAGAGTTCTTTTATTCCTTAAAAGATACGGAACCCTAAAAAGAAAATATTTTGGTCCCCTCTTATATAGTCAGCTGTATATTATTTTTAAACATTTTTTTTAAATTTTTTTACAAAAATATATACAAATAACTACATATATTTGTGTTCACAATTTCTTACAATTCATTAATAACTTCATTAAATTATTTTTTAAAAACTTTTTAATTATTTTTTAAAAACTAAGATATTTTTACACCCATCTCATCTTTGTGTGTTATGTAAGGCATTATAGCTCCTAAGGGTTAGCGTTGTGTTTATAGGTTTTTTTTAATTTCTGCAGTAGTAATTTTAAAACATTTTGCGGAATACTATTATAGAGACGTATACTTAGACCCATAAAAGTATAATACATAAAATTAAGAGTAGAGTGACAATAATACTAAGCCGAGCGTTATTTAGCGGAGCGGATAAACGAAAATGAAAATGATTTAAATTATTTAATATAAAAATTATTAATATAATATTATTGATGACAACTGAACCCACAATAAATGATAAAAATGTTATGTTATCTCTGAAATTGTTTTAGTGTTTATTTTGGCTTTGTCTTAAGATAAATATTAAGAAAATAATTAAAATTGCCATTTTTCACACATTTCAACTTTAATATTCGAGTATCTCGTCATACATTATACTACAGACCACGACCTCGTGCAACACCAGAGGAGCTACAGGTGCATTGCTGGCCTTTAAGGTGGGTTGGGCGCCGGAGCCAGGCATTACCTGATGCGAAACGCAGTGGCATAAAGCCACTACTTAACGCCAGTTTTAAATGCTGGGGGTGGTAATGATCGAGTCGAGTCTGCCTATGCGTGTTGCCATTGCTGTGTATTTTAGTCGCCTCTTACGACACCACCAGTACCAGGATGATCATATTCTAGGCCGGGATCGAATCGAATCTACAACCGTCGTGCTTACAATCAGACACTGTACCGCTGAATCACGACAATCTTAACAGGAAACACATGCTGGAACAACAATCGATAAACATGCAAATTTGAAAGAACTGCTTAGATAAAGTACATAACTAAATATTTCTAAAAAAGGAAAAATGGAGTGACGTATCCCTAAATTTTCTGTGCTTCACATAAATCTAATACAATCTACTTGTTTACACATTGTAACATAATCTCCCTTAATCACTTCATTAAGTAGGCCAATAGACCAATTCATTATGGAGTATGCCTGCAGTTATAGCTGATTACTTCCATTGATTTATACTGAACGTTCCTATCTATGCGTTTCGCTCTTATAATTGAGTGAAGTTTCATTTTGATTATGAATAGTTACTTATATTACTATAATAGAAAAAATTGATCTGTTTTCTAGTATTTAATGACAATAAGTACGTGTGGATATTTTATGAATATGGTAATGTTTTGCTGAAATTAATTTAAAAATATATAATGTTAATATATTTAGTTTTGAAAGCAAGTGGTGGTATTACAATGGGTAATTATTTCAATGTGTTAATTTTTTAACGACCTTTTTTGGCTTGAGTTAAATTTAGTTAAGTAATAATTTAGTTAAGTAATAATCTAATGTATAAGTAAATCTGAACTAAATCTCAAAATTTTAATAATACAAATTTTAATATAACCTTCTAATAAACTACTTCATTTTCCAATTTTTTTTACACATAGGATTCAAACTAAAAAATGATAATTCAATCATTTTCATTTGAGTTCATAAGAACTACACAGCAGGGTAGGCAGTGGGAACCTAGTGTTAAGACACTCCGTTCCCCACTTTCTGCCGAATTCTGGAGGCATTGCGTGTTGAGTGGCAGAATTCAACGCCGCGCTTAGCCTCGACACCAGAGCGAAGAAATGGAAATATAAATTTAAGTAAATATTTAATCTCCTCGAGTGGGTGTCCATACTTCGTGCCGCTGCGCCACGACTGACCTCAATTAATTTAATTAAAAAATGTACACTTTTTAGAATAATCATTAAAATAAAACAAAACTTTTTTCTTTAGAAAACAATTACGTACTTTCACTATACAAGCAACATTTTATATTTGACACATTAAAAAATGCATCTCTTTTTCGAATTTACAACGAATTTGGACGAGCCTCACCAATTTTCGTCGATTTTCGGCCACTGTGGAACTGTTAACAGAATTAGCGCGTACTACCAGGTGTTGCCCGCATGTAACTTCGAACCTACATACTAAAAGCTACAAAGAAAATGGAATTAAACCTTATGCCCTTACGATAAAGTAGCGTTTCACATAACAAGTGGTCAATTTAAAGGCACTTTAAATTAGAGCGCGTTGGATAGCAATCGAATTGAAGCAATTAATCGACGTAGTGCCCGGTATTTTGAGTCTTGTGAAGGAGAAATCTTTTGTCAACGAAAAGTTCATTTTTTACAAGTATTGTTGAGTGTTTACATTCTCTGTCAATCGGTTGACTTGGTAAAGATAATAGGTTCAAACTCAGAAATATATATTAGTTTATTACAATAAGTATTTATAAAATATTTAAAGATTATATTTGAATTAATATAATAATATTGACTCTAGAATAACTCCGTGCTTCTAAAAATTATTATATTTAAAAAAATTATTGCTTTTAAACATTTATTTTCATTTAAACTAGTTTATGAAAAAATCTATACATTTGTGGTTAAAACCAAAAAAATAATAGCCTTAAACGGGGAACAATTTTTTTAATTAAAGCCGCTAGTTCAAGTGAGGTATCAGATCAAACGGCTCCGGTTAAGTTAAGCGGGAATTTCAGAAAAAGACCTCTAATTTTTATACAGAACCCTAGGGGGAGAACCCAATTCGCGCTTGTCCGATTTGTTAAAAAGCTATTTATATATTTTTTTTATATAAAAGCAATTGAAATAACTGCATCCACAACGTTATTATATACCAAAGTAAGGATCGCGGCGACATATGTACATTATAGCACTATATGTACCTACTCATATAAAGCATCGATTTATTGACTCTACCACACTAATAGTGCGGTAGCTTCCAATAAGATTAAACCGCAGACCGACGATACACGTCGCCGCAACAAATTAATAAAACCCTGATAGATTATAATAATTAACGTATTTTAATCAAATCAATCTACCAATTATTACACAATATACTATATTTATCACAAAAAAATAGTTACACATATTAAAAATTTCCAAAAAAAATATTACAATTGTATACTATAAAAAAATGTAAAATTTGATTAAAATTTTTAATTATAATTTTTTTTATACTAACAATTCGTTCTTTCATAATAAGAATTTTAAAAATCTTCTAAATTACCTTCATATAGCTGACATTGTCACAACTTTTAAGGTTTTTACAAAACACAATGTAATCATAATAAAAAGTTACGATCTGGGCATAAAGAAAATAATAAAACATTTACAAGACTCTGCTTTATTATTATTTATATTTCGTAGTATTATAAGATGTCTTATAGCCCTACATAAATTTTGTCATATCTATCATCGTAGATCTTTACTTTATTTGCTTTAATGCTACCACTTTAGACTGTTTCATCCCTCCAAATGAAAATAGAATCCATAAACGAGTTCGATTCCCACTCGGGGGTATGTGTTTTTATTTCCACGCCATGGTAACATTTTTTTCCAGCTTCAGGCCGCCAATCCGCCACCGCAATCTAGTGTTAAGACACTCCGTTCTCATTAAGACACTTCTCTGCCCCTCTTTACGCTGAATTCTAGAGGCATTGTGTGTTTAGTGGCGAAACTCAACCCTTTGCATTGTTACCAGAGCAAGAAAATAAACATATTAAATATATGAAATATTTATCTCCTCGAGAAGTAATCGAACCTACAACCTGTCGCGTCTATAATCGCACACTTGTGCCCCTGCGCCACGACTGGCCCCATCTAATATAATATAATCCTAATATATAATCCTAATACATATAACTTTTCACACTAACACCAGAATATCCATTCAGCAGCGCTGCATTTCCTGAACTAATGACCTGTGAAGTAGTAGATTAGATGGTACTAAACAAATTACTATATATGCGGTCTATACGTTAAGGCTTTATTTAATTGTTGCGGCTTTATAATTAATGGTTACAGTATTTAAAGTTTTAAAGTTTAGAAGTGGAGGTAGCCAGTTCTAATCCTTACCTTTTGGTAATTAATCGACTTCTAGAATAAAGGGGAGGCGGAAGCATGAGCTCAAGCGTATAGCTGTACGCGCGACGCTTGTGAATTTGATTCCCTCTCGGAGGAATGAAATATTTCGTACTTACTTCTCTTGCCTGGGTTAGCGAGGCATTGATTAAAAATGGGGAACGGAGTATCGTAACATTAAGTTTTTAGGTTCCCTCTGCCTACCCTGCTATGTGTGGGATGTAGCGAGAAGTAAAAAGAAGATATTTATTTCATATAAAAAATTATACAATATTTAAAATTATTATTCGCAAAATATGCACGATGAAATACAAGTTTGAACTTGTAGAGGGTATTGCCTTTGGAAATCAATCGAACTTGCATGGATTCAGAATAATATAATATCTATTATATATCTTATCTAGTTTAAACTTTTGTATGGGAGATTTTATAAATTAAATAATTCAAAATTTATTTACTTTTATACTTTGTAACATCATATTTTGTTTAATGCATTTAATAATTGATACGTAATTGTTACCTAATTTGGGGCGAGTGGTGGCGCAGGGGCACAAAGTATGACTGTAAGCACGACAGGTTGTGGGTTCGATTCCCACTCGTAGAAATAAAATATTTAATATATAATTTCTTCAATCTAATGCCGAAAGCGCAGCGTTGAGTTCCACCACTCAACACGCAACGCCTCCAGAATTTGGTGGACAATAGTTAACGGAGTGTCGTTACACTAGGTTCTTTTTACCAACTCTATTATGTGCGGGATACAGCGAAACACTAGTTTACAGTAAATTAAATACACCGCAAACGCTACGTCGGTGGAATACCAACCTTTTCACCTTCTAAAAGTATTTTTTGCAGAATTCTCGATACAAATATAAGTTCTCGCTACCCTCAAGCAACGGGTATGGATGTTCGGCTTCGCTCGGTTTAACGGATTCGCAATAAAAGTTTATTTTGGAAATTTCACGGACCATTGCACAAACGTGTTACGATCTTGACGATGGAAATTCCTTCGCACGTAAACAACATTGTGTGCTCTGAGAGTTACGTTCGAAGAAATCAAATAAAATTTAATGCCTATATACTATATGTAAATAAATAATGCATTTTTATTTAGTATTTATTTAGCGGCGTTAAGTTCTGCCACTCAACCCGCAATGCCTTCAGATTCAGCAGAAAGTGGGAAACGGAGTGTCTTAACACTAGGTTCCCACTGCCTACCCTGCAGTGTGCGGGATAAAGCGTGAAGCTAATTTAGTATTTATTTGTAATTATTATTCACCAAGTGTTACGATACTCCGTTCCCATTGAGACTCTTCCATTTCCCAGTTTCCGCTGAATTCTGGAGGCATTACGTATGTATTATGTGCAGGAATTCAACGCCGCAATATATTTATTTAGTTTAGTAGTAATAGTATAAATTTAATATACGAAAATGAAATTGATAAATCATTTCTTAAATAAAAAAATATCCCTACACATCTTCATTTCCTTCTTTTAGCAATAAAGGTTCCACTTTATCTTACTAAATTGTATATTTTTTATGTTTTATTTGAACCAATGAAACTATAACTGTCAATTTGTTTAATTTGAATGTAACGTGACGCAGGGGCACAAGGTGTGGCTGTGAACGCGACTGGTTGTGGGTTCGATCCACACTCGAGAAAATGAAATATTTATTTACATTTATATTTCCATTTCTTCGCTTTGTTGTCGAGGCAAAGCGCGGCGTTGAGTTCCGCCACTCAACATGCAATGCCTCCAGAATTCGGCAGAAAGTGGAGAACGGAGTGTCTTAATTCTAGGTTCCCTCTGCCTACCCTGCTGTGTGCGGGATACAGCGCGAAGCTGATTTAATTAACATGCAATGCCCCCAGAATTCAGCGGAAAGTCGGGAACGGAGTGTCTTAACACTAGGTTCCCTCTGGCTACCCTGCTGTGTGCAAGATACAGCGAAAAGATGATTTATTTATTTTAGATATACAAATTACATAAAATTACTTTCCTATAAGGTAACAAAGAATGTGTAGTGAAACAAAATTTGTAGCATATTCCAGGTGAACTTAAGTAGATTGATCTTTGTAAACATATTCTTTTTATGCCTTAATTTTTACTTATAAATAACTCTTTCGTATGCAGCCTTTGTTCTCTTTATATTATATTATGAAAATTAATAAACTGATATAATAAATCTTTACTAATTCATGTCAAACAAAAGGTTACTTACATTTGACATACTAATAATATGTAAAGCCCTTATGGATTATTACTTATTAAGTGTTAACTATTTTATAAACGATTAATGTTTTATTATTATTCATTTATTCAGCTTCACGCTGTATCCCGCACATAGAGAGGTAAACAGAAGGAACCTAGTATTATGACACTCCGTTCCCCACTTTCCGCCGAGTTCTGGAACATTGCGTGTTGAGTGGCGAAACTCAACATATAGTCGTGGCGCAGGGGCACAAAGTGTGAATGTAAAACCGACTGGTTATGGGCTCGATCCCCACTCGAGGAGACGAAATATTTACTTAAATTTATATTTCCATTTCTTCGCTCTGGTGTCGAGGCAAAGCGGGGCGTTGAGTTCCTCCACTCAACACGCAATGCCTCCAGAACTTGGCAAAAAGTGGGGAACGGAGTGTATTAACACTAGGTTCCCTCTGCCTACCCTGCTGTGTGCGGGATACAGCGTGAAGCTGATAAAAAAAAATATAATAGTACTAGTCACAATATTTTCATAAAGCATAGTAAATCTGCTACAGCTTACTCAGCAACAAATTAATTAATGAAACTTTCAAACTATTGAGCTCTCGAGAACCAATATAGTGTTAATATTTATGAATTCATCCAAAGTTCCACTGCGATTGCAATAAATAAATGTATCAGTAAAAAAAAGCCGTATGTTAGAGGGATTATGTCCTGAAAAATTGGTCAATTTTGGCCAAATTGTAACATTGGGTGCGATATGTCATTTTTATACGCCCCGTCCCCGGCGCTACCATTCCAAATATTTATATTGTTTGAACGACAACCCCGCACTTTGCATTTTTTACCCTCTTTCTATTAGGGTTAAGCTCCGTCGTAAATATGAATGGGTACTTTTATTATTTTACTTACGATCTACAGAGTTCTTCTTATAAATTCGTATAACGTTACATGGAATACTAGTTATATGATCTGGTTTCGTTATTTGGAAATATAATGAAAAATATCTATACTTACATCACTACTCCAGAAATTGAAATATTTAATATTTTCAATTCCTCGGTCTGGGAACAAAGCGCGGCGTTGAGTTCCACCACTCAACTCGCAATGCCTATAATATTCGGTGGAAAGTGGAGAAGGGAGGAATTTTAATGGAAATGGATTGTCTTACTACTAAGTCACAACTTTGCCGATTGCTTACTCTGTTTTGTGTGAGATATGTCGTGAAACTAAAAAAAAGAATTTTATGGCTTGTCCTGTAAATAGGATAGGAGCAATAGTAGGCAGAGTGCATCGGGAGTGGCAGAACTTACTACCCTACTTTGTTCTAACTGAGCGGCGAGACACATTATTTCGATTGGAAATCGAATCCACAATCGTCTCGTTTACTGTCATGCACTCTTTCATTGATCTATCTACATGACATTAAAAAAGTGATAAAGTGTCATCTCGACAGTCGGGTGACGTCCCTGTTATCCAGTACAAAATCCAAAAAAAAAAACATTTTAGTATATAGAAACAGTAGCTATAAATTCGTATTAAAAATAAGATACCTTCTACATAACATTAGAAAATTGAAAATGTATCGTCTCGATAGTCGGGCGACGATCCCTGTTATCCAGCACAAGTTCCAAAAAAATATTTTAGTATATAAGTATATACAGTAGCTATAAATTCGTATTAAAAATAAGATACCTTTCAAAAATAAAACTTCTTGGATAGCATAAATTACTAAACAAAAACTATTTGACATTTTAAGTTACAGGTATCGCTTCATTTCGCAATTATTGTGTTTCACACTCTCCTAGGACATCAATTATGCAGCCCCACTACATGCAAAGTGGCCCCACCTGTCTAAACTTAAGTCTCTGGGGCACAATCAAACTTTTGAATCTCTAGAAACTTTGCATACGTATCGGAAAATAATTTGTTCAAGACCCCATCTTGTAATATCTAACTAGTTTTCATAGTACCGTCGGTTTTCCGTTGAAATATATACGTTATAGGCTTAGTCCGTTTCAATGCATAATTTTGATGATACGAATCGTTATTTGAAGATTCTTATTGTAATATTGCATTTTAAATATATATTATATATTTTTACATTTTATGCTATATTCAGAAAAAAACCTAGAGCTAAGACACTCTGTTTAACGACACTCCATTCACTTTCTACCCGAATTCAGGACATTGCATGAAACTCGACACTGCTCTTTATTTTACTAAATAGAGCAACAAGAATTAAAAAGAAACACCATCCTATACGTATAACAACAACATTATCATTATCTATGTTTCGTGTTTGTTGTAACAGTTTCTTTATATCTTCTCAGCCGCTTCACATTTTTCTAAGCGCTATTTATTTAGGTTAAATATTATATAGAGTATTTTTTTCAGTAAGTGTTGTGTGTTGTTGTGATTTATATTCATACAAACAAATAAAATTAAAAAAAATAATAATCTCCCCACCCAAAATATCACTACCTCGTCTTGGCAAAGTGCTTGTAACTCTTAAACTGATAATTCGACTTTCTTCTCTTTTGCCTTGGTACCAAAGCGAAGAAAGAAAAATATGAATAAGTAATAATTAATTCTCCTGAGTGGGAATCGAACTCACAACCGTCGCGTTACAGACACACGTTTGTGCCCATGCACCACAACGGCCTCAATATATGTATTTGTTTAAATTCTTTTTTTTAATTCACTTTAAAAATCAACGGCGGTAAGGCTTTTAAAATTATATTAAAATGCATAATACGTTTCGATAAAAAAAGATAAAAAAGCGTTTAAGTTCTTCATGCAACGCAAAATGCTTTCAAGTCATTAATTGTCATGAAATTTGTAATAAATTTAAAAAAAAGTATTCAGATATTTATTAAAATGAAATATTTGACTTAATATAAGTTAACAAATTTAGTAAACTAACATAAAACTATTTAATTATTAAGTTCAAAATCCGGTAAAATCAACGAAGTTGGTGCCGATACAAAGTTTAAAAAGTATAGTGGTAAATAGATTCACCAATGCTCTAAGAAGGCTTAAAAGACATCATCTGATTGCGTTTGAAATTAAGCACTAAAACTTAACATCCTCGCTTGAAAACTAGTAAACAGATTTATGATGAGATGAAATTATGTGATGCTGAATAATAGTAAGTCACTGATAACGACTTCTAGGATAGAGCAAGGCAGAAAAGATAAATCAGGAAAGTAATCTTAAAAATATAGGAGTCATATTTAGGTAGAGAATCTCTCTCTCTCTCTCTCCCTCTCTTTTAAGTGAGTAGGTTAGATTTCACGATTTTTTATTATTTTCTTATATCTCAGGATGAATGTAAAACACTGTAAGTTTTCCATTGGAATTAAGTGTTTTTATTATATGGTAACACAAGGCGCGGCTCTAAATTCCGCCACTCGACACTCAATGTTTCTAATTACATTCAATTACCGCTTCATTAGTACTCCTGAACATATTTTGCGGCAATACGCATAACTGTTACAGCTTACATCTTTAAGTGAAGTAAATAAATCAGCTTCACGCTGTATCCCGCACACAGCAGGGTAGGCAGAGGGAACCTAGTGTTAATACACTCCGTTCCCCACTTTCTGCCAAGTTCTGGAGGCATTGCGTGTTGAGTGGAGGAACTCAACGCCGCGCTTTGCCTCGACACCAGCGAAGAAATGAAAATATAAATGTAAATAAATATTTCATCTCCTCGAGTGGGGATCGAACCCACAACCGGGCGATTTTGCAGTCACACAAATTCTCGTGCCCCTGCGCCACGACTGGCCTGAATCTTTAAGTGAATATATGTAAATAATAAGTTTTTCTAGTAGTCATTCACAGATAGTAAAATCACTAGTGCCAAATATATTTGTTTCTCGTTTTTCGAATTATTTTATAGTATAATATATAGCAATGCAGATGGTAAAAAAAAAACTTTATATCAATGAGATTTGAACTCGCAACCATTAGGACCCATCCTGTTTTTGTAAAAATTAAATTGAATATACAAATAAACATAGCATTTTAATAATATTTTGAGTATGAAAATAAATAGGTCTATTTATATTATTTTAAAACTTTTTGATCCGTCAACGTTGAAGTTTGAAGATGTGAATTCGTTGATTTTATAGTAAGTAATCACTCTCTTGATTCTAAATTAGAAATAGAAAGTTCAATTTCATTTAATAAATTCTTTACAAAACTTGACTTATTTAGTTGAAGCCATCTAGGCGCAATCTGCTGCCTTTTGACATGATGGTTCTGAGTTCGATCCCTTGAGGGAATTAATTATTTTCCCGCTTTGGTGACACAAAGTACGGCCTTAAGGTCCATCACTCAACACTTTTATCAATTCTTTTGACACTGGTGACCCTGAAAAGTAAACTAATCAAGGGTGAGTTGAATTTATCCACCGAGGGTTCCGTACCTATTTTAGGATATCAACAGGAAGCTAGCACTTTTGCTAACACAGCAACAACTTATATAAGATGACATATTTAATATTTGCAGATGTAGTACACATTTTGTATTCAATTGACTTGGCCACGTTGATTTAGAAGGTTGTTTTTTTTCTAAGGGACTTAATTTCAACTTTATACCTCCACGCGATTTCGAGAAAAATGGCTTTAACACTTGACAGGCGGACAACAATGTACCCCTTATAGAATATAAGGGTTCCTTTTGAGATACAGAACTCCAGAAACACCAAAATTGATGAAATATTCAATTAAAAACTAAGATTAATTTTAGCTAGCACAGCAACATCTTGTTACAAAATGGCAAACTTTAAACCTGAAAATTTTCTGTTTGTCTTCGCATCAATTAATTTAACTTCGCCCAAAGTTTATTATGTTGATTAATTTAAATTTGTAATTAGGAGAAATTTGTTTTTCGCTATGTATACGTAAATGCTTGCGCGTTTCGTATTTTCTTATTAATATAATAATATTAAATAAAGCAAATCATTAAATCGATTTTCGAAAGTAATCATTTCAAGAGCACTAGTAAAAATCTGTCTATATTAATAGATATTATAAGCAGAATGCTATAGAGTTCGTGACGTAGGGGCACAAGTGTGCGATTGTAAACCCGAGGTTATGGTTTCGATTCCAACTCGGGGAAATGATATTTTTAATATTCTCTCAACACTAGGTTACCAGCTTAGACGGAGGGTGTCTACCAAAAAAAATAAAAAAAAATAAAAGGAAAGCAGGCTATAGGTTATATAACGTCATGTTAATAGTTAACCTCGGGACATATAATACAATGTGTCACACACAACTCTTAGTTATTTCCATTTGACCATAAGTGTGAAGCCTCAGATTGCAGTAAAATAAGGATACTCTCGCAAATAACAGGCTAAGCAGTGCGAACCTGGGTGCTTAGGATAAAAACACTCCGTTCCCATTAACACACTTCCGCTCCCCATTTTCCTCAACATTTTTGAGTAATTGCGTGTTGAATGGCGGAAATCGACGTCGCACTTTGCCTCGTTTTTAGGACGAGGAAATTAAAATAGTGAATATTTTGAAAATTGAACCCACAAACGTCGCGCTTACAGTCCCAGCACTAGTGAGTACAACAGACAATGCCGCCAGAATTCTGCGGAAAGTGGAAAACGGAGTGTCTTAACACGAGGCCCTCTGCCTACCTTACTGTTTGCGGGATACAGCGTGAAAGTGTGAAGTTGATTATTAAAGTTATTAAGTATATATAATATTACTACTATTATACAGTACCTACATATGTATAGAAAGTCAATATCCCTAACTAACCGACTCATTAGCATCGAGTCCTAACCGCAAACCATACATAGAACTTTGATATTTTGAGTGGATTTTGATTTCACGGTAAATGTAAAACGATTTAGTAGTAGATTTACTATTAAGCATTTAGCTAGACAAACGAAATCAGCTTAAAATTATCTATTTTTACATTTTTTTAGCTAAGCTAAGGAAATATGTAAAAATAGACAATTTTAAGCACACTCAGTGCACAGGTAGATAAAAGAAGTCTTGGAACCTAGTATTAAGACACTCCGTTCCCTACTTTTGCCGAATACTGGAGGCATTACGTGTTGAGTGGCAGAACTCAACGCCGCGCTTTACCTCGACACCAGAGCGAAGAAATGGAAATATAAATTTAAATAAATATATATTTTTTTTTAATTTTTTTTTATTTATTATAGGCGCAGTGTTCCTGGGTCTAAAAATTATTACTTTATTTCCCGCTATTCCCATATACACCAGGATACACCGAAGAAACGTCGTGTCAAGACATTCTGTGGTCCGCTTTCTCTGTGGTTCGCTCACCTAATTGGAGACGTTGCTTGTTGAGTGGCGGAACTCAAAACCGCGCTGCCGTACCAGAGAAGTAAAATGAAAATACTAAACTTCCTTAGTGAAGATCAATACCGCAATCATCATCAATCATCGCATTTCGTTTGTGCCTTACAAATTGTCAACTATATTTATTCGAAGACCTTCATACTTGAACTGCTTGGTCATTGAAACCTTGAATTTGTATCAAACGGTGTTTTAAATAAAAACAAGGAAGTACCGATATAAAACTGGCATTCACTTTGTACGGATGAGTTAAGATTAATTATCAAGTAGTCAGTTCTGCGTTTGGTTTCATTCTACTTTTTATATTCAACGGTAAAATTTCTATGCTATAGTGTGACCGGATGTGAATTCAAGCCCACTTCGTATGATAGATTGAACCACTCTTATATTTCACTATTATATATTTTTTTCTTCTTCACGTTGTATCCCGCTTACAGCAAAGTAGAAAAAGGGAGCCTAGTGTTAAGACACTCGGTCCTCCACTTCCGAGGTCTTATGTGTTGTGTGGCGAAACTCAACGCCGCGCTTTGCCTTGTTACTAGAGCGAAGAAATAAATATTCATAAATAATAATAAGTGGGAATAGAATCCACGACAGCCGCGTTTACAGTCACATACTTGTGCCTGCACTGCAATACGACGGCCTCTTTTTGCTATTTTTTTATAATTTCTACAATTATATGTATATTTTTCTTGCAGTTTTACACTGTAGGACGAAACGACCCTCTTTATCTTGTGACAGAATAATAATATAAAAAATCAAATCAAATCAGCTTCACGCTGTATCCCGCACACTGCAGGGTAGGCAGAGGAAACCTAGTGTTAACACTCCGTTCCCCACTTTCTGCCGAATTCTGGAGGCATTGCGTGTTGAGTGGCAGAACTCAACGCCGCGCTTGTCCTCGACACCAGAGCGAAGAAATGGAAATATAAATTTAAGTAAATATTTCATCTCCTCGAGTGGGGATCGAACCCACAACCAGTCAGTTTTACAGTCACACTTTGTGCCACTGCGCCACATAATAATATATTTTATTATAATATATTTTATTTTATCTTGGAGTACCAATCTAGTATTATATTATTCCATTTTAACTCTTCACAATCTTCAATACAGCGTAATAGACAAAAATTAAATTGCAAGATTTGAACTCACGACTCAAGCTAATCATATATAACAAGTTAATATTTTCAACCAATTTCATTTCACCACAACGATCACCGATATAAAATGAAATATGAATAAAATCTCTGCGGTTGTTTTCATTAAACGAAATTTTCATTTCGTTTGTTCTTTATAAATGTTTTTGATTTAATATTATAATATATTGCTTTGATAATATTTATAATGATTCTTAATCTTTAATATTTCACTATTTATTCTGTGCTTAGAGCTCACTTTAAAAAGATAAATTTAGTTTTAATTTATTACATTGTAAGATATTAATTATTAGGAAAGATTTTGCGAGGAGATTATTGAATATTTTATAATATAAAGCGTTTAATTTAAAACTAAGTAGCTTTACACTGTATCTCGTACATAACAGGGTAGGGAGAGGGAACCTGAAGACACTTCTGTTCCCCAATTTGAGTGGCGAAAGTGAACCCCGTGCTTTGTTTCGTTACCAGAGCGAGTAGTACCGATGTAGTAATTGAAAACATTTGGTTGTATGTTCGATACCCACTTAGAAATCCCACATATCTTTTTCCAGTTTTAGCTGAATCTAGAAGCCTAAGATTTTAATAGAGTAGTTAAAACTGTGGTTTCATTTACAACACTCTGTATAATATTCTTTCGCACTGCTATATAAATTATTGTCTTTTTTCTGCGACGTCGTATGCATGACTAAATAAAAATTACTAATTACCTTATACCTTCTACATAATAGTAAATTACATCGAATATCAACAATTAACACGACATAATAAAAATAATAAATGTGAAAATCAAAGATCTCATAATGAAATCGACTGTTCCTGAGATTATCGCGACCAATCTAACTCTTCAGCTTTTTATTTATAACACTAGTTTATAGCACTAGTTTATAGAGATACAAATTGTATTACATTTTATTTATTTAATAGAAATATCCAAATATTTTTACAGGTTCAGGATTTAGGCCAACTATAGTCTCGCTTAATCAAACATTTTTTTTTCTATTTTATGCTAACATCCGACATATTTGTCATGTTATATCGCATAAAGTCCGAAACGTATTTCTAAACTGATGCAAATGAATGTATTTCGGGATTTCGTTAAAAATGCATTGAATATTTTGCTTTAGACCATTATATTTTACCATTTTTTTGATATATTTTTTTGATTCTGATATAGATAATAATTATAGAGGCGGAAGTAGCGCTGTGGTTATAGCAACTTTTTGTAAGCACGATAGTTGTAGGTTCGTTACTAACTTGGGGGATTTAATTATTTTAATTTCACCGCTCTGGTAACTCAAAGGCATTGAGTTCGGCCAATAAGCACACAATATCTTGAGTTAGGCCAGAGAGGGGATAACGGAGTGTATTGACACTAAGTTTACCCTCTACCCACTCCGCTATACTGCCTCAGTAAAGCATATTGTCGACTATGAGTGTAAACTTGAGAAATTCATTTATTTATTTTTTATGCATATTTTATATCATGATGTAAAAAAAATACAAAGTTAATCTTCTATATGAAATTTTAATTTATTTCATATAGTAGAGAAATCAAATCAAATTTCAAAATAATAATAACCTTTTGATAAAACATATGTATAATATATACTGAAAGTTTTTTTTTAAAAACATTTCTTGTCTCTTCTGATAATTACCTTAATAGGCCGTTGTTAGCAGGTTTCTAAAGTGAAAATATATTATTAAAATATTACTAAGTGTGGTCACTACACTAAAATATAAATAAATTAATATTTCTATTTGTTGCAAATTGCTGTTTGTTGTAAACAGCTTAAACCTATACAAATTTCTCTTACCTCTGCAGATTTCAGTTTTTTTTTAATATAAATTTAACTAAACACTACAGACACGTGGTCCGTACTTTTTTTAAACTTTTTCATTGTTATCAGCTAATCAACAGTATAAAGATTTATACCATTCTACTTAGCAATCAAAATAATTTACCACGAAATCAAAAACAAAAAAATACTCATCCTTTAAAACGACTTCTAGAAAGAACTTTAGACAATACTGGTTACTACAATACTATACCTGTTCTCTATTATGTACATATTATATTATTTTAACAAGATATTTCTTAGAACAAAAAAAATACTTTATAAAGGCTTTATTATCTAATGAGTTTTACTAAATAACTAATAATAAAAATAAACGGTTAATCCTGTTACCGTCTCAGCTTGTTAAGCAGGTAGGCAAATAAATATTGAATAAGTTGTAAAATTCCATTGTTTCCTTTATCTTTCACAGTATTTAATCCTTTTGTCTCTACTTTGCCTCTAAAAACTACAATTATATGAAAAAATGTTTTGTATTAAAAAAATAAATAATTAATTAATTTAGAAAAATATCTATAATACAATTTTTTATATTTACTTGTTACTATTTGACTAAGGTAACGGAAGTGCAGTAAGCGTGGTCGAGCAATGGCAACTTTGAAAAAGAAATCGAGAAATTGAGCGTTTTATCGATTGAAAACCTATCGAGGGCACTTCTAGCCTTCATGAATCATTATACAGGCAATTTACTGTGACCAATGAAACCTTCCGTTATTCACAAAACAACAATAAAAAATCAATTGTGTAATATGAGTTTTTAAAAATAAATCCAGCTCTGGTGTAATATTATTAATATATATTCGTTCTATTATAGGTACAGCGTCTCTGGATCTCTTTTTAACATGCTTTCTTCTGTTGTATAAAGCTATGTCTTTTTTCCTTTCTTGTAAGTCCTCCATACGATGTGACATTGGCGGAGTGGTGTGTGTTCATATGGTGTCGTAATTAAAGGTATTAAACTAAACTATTAATCAATTATAAAGTCAAAATATCTTTATATTAGTAAGAATTTAATCTAAAATCATAGCAAGTAGAATCGGAAACAGTAACAGTGTGTGAAAAGGACATTTGAAGTGACACGATTATCAGACACTCAGAGAAATTGATTATTTCTCCATTTTGGATTCACGAAGCAGAGTCAAGTTACGCCATTTTACTAGTAATATATCGATTTCAGATAAATCTGATAAATATCGATCGGAAAATGAAGGAGAGAGTGCCTTGACACTAAGTTATCTATGTCTACTATGCTAAAGCGTAAAGCTGAAATATTTCCAAAGGATTTAAGCCCATGACTAACATATATGTACCTAACGTAACACTCCTATTTATGTACCTACAGACGCTAGCACTTAAAAAAATACAATTCAAAATTATTAAATTAGGCCAGTCGTGGCGCAGCGGCACGAAGTGTGACTGTAAAATCTACTGATTGTGGGTTCGATCCCCACTCGAGGAGATGAAATATTTTCCTAAATTTATATTTCAATTTCTTCGCTCTGGTGTCGAGGCTAAGCGCGGCGTTGAGTTCTGCCACTCAACACGCAATGCCTCCAGAATTCGGCAGAAAGTGGGGAACGGAGTATCTTAACACTAAGTTCCCTCTGCCTACCCTGCTGTCTGCGGGATACAGCGTAAATTAAATTAATGCTATATATTTCATTAGAGACATATTATTTTACTTTAAAGTTATTTCGTCCAAGTAAAGTCATGGAAAGTTATAATTGGTAAAGTTCTGGCTCACTCGCTGTTTGAATCATTAATCTATGTTTTCGGTGAAGTATGACATGTGCGATGTCAGATGTAGGCTGTGATGTTATTTTAATAGAATTTCGAAATCTAAACTTGACAGTATTCTTGAGGCCTTCTTGGAGCAGGGGCACAAGTGTGGGACCGTAAACGCGACCGTTGCGGGTTCGATTCCCATTTGGGGGAGTGAAATATTTACTTAAATTTATATTTCCATCTCTGGTGTCGAGGTTAAGCGCGGCGTTGAGTTCTGCCACTCAACACGCAATGCCTCCAGAATTCGGCAGAAAGTGGGGAATGGAGTGTCTTAATACTAGGTTCCTTCTGCCTACCCTGCTGCGTGCGGAATACAGCGTGAAGCTGATTTTGAAATATTTAATATTCCCATTTCCTCGCTCTAGTAACGAGGGAACGCGTGGGTTTGAGTTCTGTCACTCAACATCCAATGCTTTAAGAATTCAGCGGAAAGTGGGAAACGGAAGTATTTTAATGGGTTACAAAGTTTCTTTTCATTTTTTTACCTTTTTTCCCAGGTTCCCTCTATCTATCTTGCTATATGTGTGATATGGCGCGAAGGTAAAAAAAATATGAATTATCCTTATTTGTTTTTTTTAGTAACTAATTACTTCCTAGTAATTAATGAAGTAATGGACTTAAGACTCAAACACAATACATATAAACTATAGATAACATTTTGGGATTTTGTATTATAAAAAACCCAAAAAAATCTGAGATACTAGAGAGTATCACTTTCTTAAATTCCATTATCTTACTAAATACTAAGTGATAATATTTTTCCAAAGACAGCAAATAATAATAATTTACTTATTTAGAAAACGTATAAAAATTTGAACGTAGCGGGACTCGAACCCGCGCCTCCTGGAAACCGACCAGGCGCTTTGACCCCTAAGGCATACGTTCCTGGTCGGTTTCCAGGAGGTGCGGGTTCCAGTCCCGCTACTTACCGCTTACTTTCTACCGCTTACTTTCTAAATAAGTATTTTTCTTTCCTAAGTGTGGAATAACACTTCAAAAATGTTTAAAAATAATAATAATTTGTCTTTAAGATATAACTATGACAGGCTATTATTATTAATACAGAACTGAATATAATGTAAAAGAGCTAATTTTACGCTGATTAATGAGTTACTTATTAAGATTTGAAAAATCAGCTTCACGATGTATCCCGCATACAGCAGGGTAGACAGAGGGAACCTAGTGCTAAAATACTCCATTCCCCACTTTCCGCCGAATTTTCCAAGGCATTGTGTGTTGAGAGCGGATCTCAACGCCGGGCTTTTGTCTTGGTGCCAGAACAAAAGAATGAAAATATTAAGAAATATTAATTCATTCCCTCGAGTGGGGATCAAAACCCACAACCGTCGCGTTACAGTCACACCCTTGTGCCACTGCGCTACGACGACTTTAAAAAATAAGAAAATGCTCTAATAAAATTTTCTATAGTTATTATAAAGTTACTAAATATTCCAAAACGAACTGCATTTCCTGTTCCGTAATACTGTGTAATATAATGTTATAATCTATTCTACAATTTTGACGGGTAATTATTTCCACATTAACACCTCTTTGGAGCATAAAAGCGATGCCGCAATTAATATCACATTAGCAGCTAGCATTTAGGTACGCAATTACGAAACAAACTTTAATATATTAATAAAATCCCGAGAAACTTCTCAATTTTCGTCTTTTGAAAGCTGCATTTTTGACTTTGGAGAATCTGTCAATTAAAATGTGTTATTTTCTGTAACAGCACATTTTTTTTCAAGTACATATTTTTTGCTATCCCGTATATTGCAGGGCAGGCAGAGAAACGTAGTGTTAAGACTCTATACTCCACATTTCGCTCTATTTACGATATATCGTGTATTGTGTTGTTGAAGTCAGCGCCGCGTGTGTCCTTTTACCATATCGGGGAGATGAAAATAACTCTTTTCTCCGATTGAAATTGAATCCACAACCTTTGCCTTTACAATCGTTTAAAATATCGCACACGTAAGAAAGGAAAATATATTATCTAAAAAATATATAAAAAATTCAAAACTTTAATAAATAGTTTTCTAAAAGAAATATTTTTCATTTTAAGTGTGAAATAACACGAAAATATAATATATATAATTGAAATATATACACACGTTTTAAAAATTATATATTAATATAAAAAAAAATTATAATGTATGAGATATTCTTGCCAGGAAGTCAAAGATGAACCTGACATATACATACATACATAGCTTCATGCTGTATACCTAGCGGGATAGTCAGAGAGAAGGGAGTTCCAAACGCTACGGTCTCTACATACCTCTTTTGCCTCGTCCACTGCTAACAATATCTTCACAGTACATGCCCTCCGAGAGGTCCTTATGCCTTTTATATAGCACTGGAGGATATTTTTTGTTAAATTATAATTTTATGAATAAATTGATTTTTAAAAATAAACATACATACAAGTAATAACAATAAAACATTGCCTTATTATCTCTATTTTACTAAAGACTTTTATTTTAGTCATTTTAATTATTTAGTGATTATCTATCTAATCTTTTCTACAGAATCTTTTTTATGTCGATTTTATTAACCAAAAAAAACTTAATGAAGTCGTTGTCACGGTTGACACTAAATCATTTTTATCAGTTGTCAGATCACCCCATAATAGAACAGCCATGCATTGCTTAGTTTCTTATCACCCAACGGCTATATTAAATTGTCTGAAAAAACGTATTTAAATGATTAAAATAACCTATTAAAAAATCTACGCACACTGGTACTGCCTGAAGCATAAACAAGCCTCTAGTTTTGTAGCTTAAATTATTTTTTCCTATTATTTGTACTAATGTGTATAAAGAAATGAGGCCGCCTAGGCGCAACAGCACAGCGTGTGACTGTCAACGTGACGGTTGTTGGTACGATTTCCGTTCAGAGCAATAATTGTTTCTTATTTGCTCCAATACACAATGTTTCGAATATTAAGCGGAAAACGGGGAAAAGAGTGTTAACACTAAGTTAACCCTCTGCCTACAAAGCTCGAAACCGTGCACAAAAAAAAGATAAATAAAATTAAAGAACAGAGTAAAGAGTGTTGTCATTGGAAAGATGTGAAAGAGAACAAAATATATTTAACAACTGCTCTCATAGTATTGTATACTTATATATACAGATGTTTCACACAAAGCACAGTTCTGGGAACCACCTATTATGTTATTTGAAAGCTGGAGATGCCATTCTGTCGGGTAATCAAGAAAAAAAGCTTTAGTATCAAAAAAATAACCGAAACTTAGTTATAATATAGTAAAACTAAACAATTACAAAATTTTTTTTTTTTCATTTCATCATAAAATTTTACAATTAATAAACTGTATTTTGCATTTGTGTACCAAAAAGTTAAAGCTCCTTAAAATATATATTTTTTTGTTATTTCTACGTAGCTTCTTCATTCCCGGGAAAATAAGAAGAGAGAGTAAAAACACGATTCTTCTTTTATCAACTTTAGTGTATTTTAGTATAAATATATCAAAAGCTAATCTATTATTTTTTTTAAGGCTAACATGGCGCAGCGGCTGAGCGTGTGGCTGTAAACGCGACGGGTATAAGTTCAATTCCTACTCAGGGCACTACATTAGTTATCAACCTTCCGCGCTCTGCCAATCAGTTTATTTTACCATATTGGATATCGAACCTAGAACTATCAGAGTTAATCAATTACTTAACAACTGCATACTGCAGTTCATTTTATCAAATACAGATTAATATTACTTATAAATTATATTATAAGTAAGTACCTCAGCTTTCGTTAAAGATGCATCCTTCTCCAATCTATTTATAAAGTAGTCCAACAGGTTTTGTAGGCTTACTCGTAAAAACGCAGGTAGTTTTGCCCTGACTCACTTGAATCTTCACATATATTATATGTAATTTCAACCTTATGTTTATAAAGCTAAAGGTGTAATTTCAATAACCCATTCAAAACTTACAGTTGTAAGGTAAGTTTAGTGCAACAGAATCAATTAGCTTTCTTGCCAATTTATTACTGTCATTCAGTCAGTGTTCGAACTTCGGCGTCACAAGTGGTGTATAGTGTTTTGTGCAACTGCTGTATAAGATCATAGGATAAATAGGTAAATATTTATGTATTTTTGTTATTATTATTATAGGTTATATTTACAGATTTAAGAAAAGGTAATTTTAATGTTAAGACACTCTGTCCCGCAATTTTCGGTATATTTTTGAGACAGAACCTATTGAGTGGTGGAATTCAACGCCGCGGTTTGTTTAGGCAGTAGATACTAAAGCAAGGAAGTGATAATAATTAAATAATCGATAAAGATGTGCTTAAAGTTATTATAATGTACGCAGCCCCAAATGTTTATATAGGTATATTTTTTTTTATAAATATAGATTTAGGACCAGTTTATATATTTTTTGTATACAACAAAATACACGAATTGTATTATGAACTATTTTTTTTTATTTCACGAATATAACGTTGATTTTTCAATTTAATTTTATTTTATTAGTATTTTAATATAATTTAATACATAAAATACTATGCATACGTGCTTTATAAGAGGCGAAATTTAAGCACGGAATATCTAGTTTTTGTGTGATTTCTAATCTCCTTCTGTATCAATTAAATTCAATTTCAATTTTACGAAAAATTAAATTATATTTTTGCTTAACATGTAATATATATTGTCGATCCAGTCAACGCTGAGGTTGATAATAAAAAAAGACACAGTACTTAGACATTCCGTTCTACCCTTACTGTCTAATTTTCGAGACAACATGTGTTGAATAATGGAACTCAACGCCGCACTTCATCTACCAGATTGGTGAAATGAAATATTTATATTCCCTTGACTGGCCATCGAACCCACATTTTTTCGTTATGTTTACAGTGTGTCATTATACTGTGCCACCACGATCTTAATAATTTTATTAAACAGTTCTTTTATTACGGCGTATGCGTAGACGAAATAGAGATAAATTATCCGTTTGTCACTTTTTTGTCTATTTCTCTGTGCGTTCGTCCACGCTAACCTCAGAAACGTCTTAACCGATTTAAATACAGTTTCCACTATTGTATTTTAAGACATTTCACCTTAACATTTAATGTTTGTTTTATATAAATCGGTTAAAAAAATTATATAAATTTTAAGTATTTTGTTCAAGAAACTGACTCTGCTATTTATTTCACTGAAACTTTAGTTTTCAATGCGTAGATATTGTCTTTAAAATAAAAATAAATAAGTGTATAGTTCAAACGGGTGAAGCTGTGAGGGGGTCACTAGTTTATAAATATAAAAATAATTTGATTTAAAGTTGACTTAAAGTAAATAAAGTAAAGTAAATAAACTAAAGACTTTAAGTAAATAAACTTAAGTAAATAAACTAAATAACAAGTTTTTTTTTTTCATTTACTTTCTTGATACCTTAATTGACATATTAAAATATTACGTTTTCCTTTACTAATAGTATTTTCTCACAGTTTTTATAATTGAAAAGTAGCAGTAAAATTAATTCAACATATGCCGAAGTTCCGAATATAAATACGATGGTTGTGGGTTCAATCTTCAAACAGAGAAATTATTTTCTTTGTAAACTTGCTCTAATAAAGCGCCACGCTTTATTAGAGCAAGTTTATGAGTTGGGTTACTCAGCACACAATGTCTCGATTTTGGACAGAAAGAGAAAGAAGAAGTGTCCCAACAATAGATTGTCTTTATCATTCTGTTATAAGACAAGCTTTTTGTATAATTAATAAATATATATTTTAATATTTAATATATAATCATAATATATATTGTACCGTAATGGCGCACTGGCTCACCGCATTGACGGTAGACGCGACGCTTGTGGGTTCGACTTTGACTCAGGTAGCTAGACAAAGCCGAACTCTGACACTCTACACAGGATGTTTCGGAAATTATGCTGAAAGTGGGAAACAGATTTACCTTATACTAAAAAAAAGTACACGAATATTCCTATCTTTAGGTATTTTGCTTTCTTCGTACTTTCCCTAAAACTTGCCTTCCAATTATCCTCTATACAGGAAACCAGTTAGTCTTAAAGAAATTTGCCCTCAAAATACCTGAACAATGTTTTTATTAACCGAATGCCATACATACTTTGAATGTTTTATCCATTCATCGTTATAATAATAGGGCATTGTCTCTTGGCCTTTACAAAACAGCTGATATTTTTGTTTCATCCTACCATTCATTCTATATACAAGGTTAGCTATGTGACAATGCTATATTTTAAATGTCATGATTGATCGATGAGTTCTTTTATAAATATTCTAAGAGTACGTTTTATAATTGACGTTATTTTATGTTTTTTTTTACGTATCGTGACATTACATTACAAGAAAAAAGGTTTTATGTGGAGTCTTACTCTTCTTCTCTCTACTATATGCCTATGTAGACTACAAAAATATGATAGCGTGTGTGGGTTCGATCCCCACTCGAGGAAGTGAAATATTTATTTATATTTATTTATATTTTCATTTCTTCGCTCTGGTGTCGCGGCAAAGCGCGACGCTGAGTTCCGCCACTAAACACGCAATGCCTCCAGAACTCGGCGGAAAATGGGGAACGGAGTGTCTTAATACTAGGTTCCTTCTGCCTACCCTGTTTTGAGCGGGATACAGCGTGAAGCTGATTTAACTTAATAATTTTTTTTTAAATATAATAATACAATAGTATAAATAAATATTTTATTGTATCTATATATGTAGCTTTTGACAAATACATATACATTATCGACGTAGCTCGTGAAGCCCAGTTTCCACTGCGAGCGGGTCCATTAAGGACTACGTTGCACTCGCAACAGTAAACGGTATACTTGTCTTCTACCAATAAAAAGTCACACGTAAAGGACTAAACGAGCAGAAACAGTTGAAACCAACTCGCTCAGTTCTAAGGAGCAGAGCGAAGTAATTTTATAATTCAAGACTTTTTGTTTGTGAAAATCCTAGGAAGTAGTTTCCCAAGGAACATTTCATCACATAAGTTTTAGTTCATTCATAAACTTAATTAAAATTTTACGAAAAATAAAATTATATTTATGCTTAACATGGAATATTTATGGTTTAATCAACGTCAAGGTAGGAAACTTTACAAAGTATAAGTATGAATAGAGGAAATCTATGTTTAGACA
Source organism: Heliconius hermathena (assembly GCA_013403705.1). NCBI lineage: Eukaryota > Metazoa > Arthropoda > Insecta > Lepidoptera > Nymphalidae > Heliconius > Heliconius hermathena. The sequence goes on along the minus strand of JAAIXJ010000084.1, from coordinate 553,675 downwards.
CTCTGTTCTTCACTTGCTATCGAATTTTCGAGACAACGTGGGTTGAGTTAAGCGTTGACGAAACTCAACCCACTTCTTCTACCAGATTTTGAAAATGAAAATAAAAATCAATATTTATATTTATTCCCTTGAGCGGGCATCGAACCTGCAACTTTTTATGAACGACTACGTCTCTATAGTACAGTCAGAAAAACAAGCGACTCGTATATAGATAGTTCAAAAGCGGTCGTCGCCCGATGTAATTTTAATTGGATTTCATGAACTCAATCAAATGTGAAAAGCAAGAGCGTCGCTTACAAAACTGTGATGCAGTTGTCATATTTAAAATGTCAAATACTTTGTATGATGTTGATGCTGTGTTACTTGATGCCAAAATTTATATATTTAAAAAAAAACAAAAATTTTGAATGAAAGTATAATTTAGACAATTACTAGGTTATTTGTAAGTACTACTACTAGTAGTGCTGTTTAATCACTTACATCGTTTTTTTCATATACTTTTAGATTAATGGCAGCTTACACCTTTTTGCCTAGTGGCAAGGTAAGCCAAGAGAACGTAGAGTCCATGATTCTTCTTAGTTAAAAATCAGCTTCACGCTGTATCTAGCACACACCAGGGTAGGCAGAGGAAACCTAGTGTTAAGAGATTTTCGTAGATTGCGTATTGAGTGGCAGATCTCAACGCGGCGCTTAACCTCCTCCTTGGTTAGGTGAAGTCTATATTTACGAAATCTTGGAAATATCTACTATCTGCATAAACAAAAGTTATAATTTTGTGAGTAGATATTAACACGCATTTTTTTTATATATTTTGTAATTTACATCGCGTAGCCTGTTACTAATATATTTAAAAATTTTATTGATCTTTACTATTATTTTCATATTCCTACACATTCCTATTTATGGTATTTTAATTTGCCACAATGCGTGGAATATAGTATAAGAAACGCTGTGTTTGCACGCGTCGTTTAAAGTAAATTTAAAATACTATAGATGTTAAAACAAGCTTAAGAATATTTACTGCAAAAATGAGAATAATTCACAACAAATTCACTTTTTATATAGAATGTGAAACAAAATTACAATATCTAGATCATTGCATCTGATTTTATTTATTTATTTCTTTTATTCCTAATGTCCTTCGTAATTTCGTTTGCCTGGATTATATTATTATTATAATATTTTCATAGTAATTTATTGAAATTGAGCGCTGAAATTCGAGATATTGCTTGTCTAAAATTGCGGAACTCAACGCCACATTTTGTTTTTCCAAAAGGCTATAGAAAAAGGATAGTCTATAGAAACTACTATGGTTCTTCGCCAGATATGATCTATGTACATGCCATCGTGGCTTTAAATTTTTATGAGCTTATCACGCTCTAAAATGGTTAAGGCTTGGCTGGAATACTATGGCTCTATCCGTATTTAGAAAACGTATAAAAATTTGAACGTAGCGGGACTCGAACCCGTGCCTCCTGGAAACCGACCAGATCTGGTCGGTTCTAAATACGGATTTTTCTTTCCTCAGTGTGGAATAACACTTTAAAAAATGTTTAAAAATACTATGGCTCTACTCTATAATAATCCTTCACAAACCTAATTGTTATACAAGAAAAAATCATTTAAATCTGTCCATAATTGCAAAGATGTGCAGATGTATACAAATAGAAAAACAGACAGACGAAAAAATTAAAAGTATATTTTTACATCATCCTACTTATTACAGATACAATTTTTTACTGTTTTGTTACATTCTACATATTAAGCTGTACCTACTCTTGGTGAAACTAGTATTATTTTATTTATTTAGAAAACGTATAAAAAATTTAACGTAGCGGGACCCGAACCCTGGTCGGTTTCCAGGTTGCAAATTTTTATACGTTTTCTAAATAAGTATTTTTCTTTCCTAGGTGTGGAATAACACTTTAAATTTTTTAAAACTAGTATTATTTTTTTCCCTCTTCATATGTATATTCAAAAAAATAATAATTTGTTAATCATAATGATCGTGTGAAAAAAAATCACCTTTTAAAAACTCATTAAGAATTATAGATAAGTCGGTGTCGTCAAAAACAAATTAAATTATTGTATAAATTGTTTCGTGTTACTTTTATAATTATACTGTGTGCAATATTCTATTACTTAACAGAATTTTTAACATACTATTGCGATAATATACCTTTCCTAGGTCTTTTTATTACAACAAAAAAAAAACAATGTTTATGCGTGTGAATCATGTGAAATAGATTAATAATAACTTTGTGAAATTTACTAAGTTAACTTCTTCTTTATTCAAGTAAAATAGCTAATTATATATTTTCCTTATTCCAGATCTTAACAAGATGTCGAGCTATGATAGCAGTAAAGAAAATCTCCTACAACCCGCTACAATACAAGAAGCTACAAACATTATAAAATTTCTAAAACTTTCACATAAGCAAGAAATAGCAAAAATTAAAGAAACATGCTTGAAACAAGGTGAGGTAATAAAAAAATTAGAACAAAATCGAAAAAAAGAGCTTGAATATTTATCAAATGAATTACAAAAATACGAACTAAATCTCGCTTTTAGAACAGAGACAGTAAAAAAGCAATTGGCACAAAAAGATGATGTAATTCAAAAACAACAAGAAATTATTGATGAGCTAACACAAAAGTTGAAAGTGAAAGAAAGTTATGTGCCAGAAATTACATTACAAGTCGAGTCGAATTCTGACTCCGGTGTTGCTATGGAAAATGAAGAGCTTCATAATTTACACAAAGCCGAGCAAAAGACTGAAACTAAAGCCAGTAGAAAGTACAGCAGAAGGTTTGCTGACCCCATAAGTTTTTTACGAAGAGTAGATTTTTCTCCCATGAAATATAAACCTTGCCGGGAAGCTTCTAAAAAGAAGGAAGAAAAGAAAAAAGCTTTAGCACAATCTGCCAAAGAAGATTGGACTTTGAATTTATGTAGAAGTGACAAAGCTACAAGTGATGAAGACAGACCATCAGAGGATACCTTATTTTCTGATGAAACGATCGAACCAGTTGTAATAAGACCTAAGAAAATGAACGATAGTATGAATAACCATTTCTCTGATGATGGAAGTGAAGACACCAGTGAAGAAATCTTCGATAGAGTTATGACCAGAAGCAGCATCCGTAGATCAGTTAAAGCTAATCCTAAGTATAAGAAAATAAGCAGAACGAAGTCGAAAATGTTAGAACAGGTTAAAGTTAATATTGTTGACTAGAAAATAAGAAATAAATGAACTGATTATATTTATTTGTTATAAATAAGCATTCAATTGAATTGAATTAAATAAATTTCATGTAATGATATTAATATTTTATTTTCCTACTTTTCATTGTGCTAATGCAAAACTGGATTAAATATTATTCAAAAAAATTTTAAATACTGATTTTAAGATATTACAACGTTTAAGATTTACGACAAGGTATGTCGCCTTGTCGCTGTGTTAATGAAACTTTTGTGAATATATTTAACTATATATATAATATAAAAATAATGTGTAACCGCTCTTAATGTGATATTATCACTTACTTAATTCTTAACAGCTTAGTAACCAAAATAATTAAATTTTTACCAAAAAAACATTTTATATATTTTAATAAGTAGTTAATAAAAAACATATATTATAGTCATAGTATTTACAAGAATATATATGCAAAGGTATATAAAATATCCTATTTCCAGTATATGTCTCAATGGATTTTAGATATCTTTTGAATACTATTGGATGTAAAAGTATATTCACACGAAGGAGTCGTAAAAGGCCTTCTTGATATGACAAAATAAAAAGTTTTATGATTATGTTGATATCCACAGTGTCGAATTATCGAGTCTGTTTGAGATTATCTTGAATTCTTTGGAAAATAACGCTTCATATGTTTTTATTTAATCAGATATTTTATTGTGTTATCCTTGAGTGGAGATAGAACCCAAATATCATTAGTACATTTAAATAAAATTAAAAATCAGCTTCACGCTGTATCCCGCACACAGCAGGGTAGGCAGAGGGAACCCAGTGTTAAGACACTCCGTTCCCCACTTTCTGCCAAATTCTGGAGGCATTGCGTGTTGAGGGGCAGAACTCAACGCCGCGCTTAACATTAGTACATTTAAATACTTTAATTATATAATCACTATTTTCTTATGCTCAATATATTAAAAAATATATAGATACAGAAAATGAAGCCAGTCGTGGCGCGGTGGCACAGAGTGTGACTGTAAAATCGACTGGTTGTGGAGTCGATCGCTACTCGAGGAGATAATTTTATTGCTTACATTTATATTTTCATTTCGTCGCTCTGGTGTCGAGGCAAAGCGCGGCGTTGAGTTCCGCCACTCAAAACGCAATGCCTGCAGAACGCGGCGGAATGTGGAGAACGGTATATCTTAACACTAGGTTCCACCTGCCTGCTGCCTGCGGGATACAGCGTGACGCTGATTTAGATACAGAAAATATTTTAAGAATCAATTCAGTTTCATTCCCGTAAAGAGAAGGGTGCACAGAAAATCCAATTTCAAAATTCTCTCTGCCTAACCCGCTATATGCGGAATACGGTGTGAAGCTAAAAAAAAGATAACACTGTCCACCTTATGGCACTCGAACCTACAACCATTTCAATTGCGTTTTCAATCAAGTCCTGCCCAATTACTAATAGAAAAAACACTTGCCAAACATATAAACATTATTATATTCAATTACCCTACATAGAAGTCAGCTTTGGGAAACACACGTTCTAGTTGGTGATTCAATTAGCAAGTTTGCACAGGACTGTACAGCTGTTGGTAACTTTCAGATGCGAGACAGGAGTGTTACAGGTACTCAAGCAAGTTGTTATTGAGTTATATCGATAATGTAATATATTGATTAGTTATTAGACTTGAGCTAAATTGTATGAGGAAATGGTGAGTTAGTGAGGTGTGTTTTTTAGTTGTGGACAGTTTGTTGTGGGTTCGTGGTCCGTGGATTCTTTTTTCTTTTCACTTTTCTTTAAGTAGATACGTATTAAAGTATTAGCAGAGAGAGTTGAGTGATTAATCGCCCTGCTGTTAACGGAGAATTGATCAGTTGATCAAACGTTTGATAATTTTTATACATTTAAAGTATTTTTTTTTAATTTCCCAGCGCGCGCGGCAATCGGAGAATGAAGTGTACGTCATAAGATAGGCCCTGTTTGCCTATCGCATGTATGTATGTCTGTATATGTTATGTGTAAAAGCAAGTTTTTATTTAGTTTCTAATACACTAAATAAAACACGCTGGACAAAACAAAGGCCTTATTTAATTACTTTTTTTTTGGGAATATCAGTTCACAATTAACACGTTCAGGCAGATTATCTCGGAGTTAACCCGCGGTCATGGGGGTCAAAGAGTGCTATAAGGATTGCACAGTTGGTCTCACAAATCTGGATATCAGTCATGTCAATTCTTTGTCCATAAAAATGGTGCCATTTGTTCGGGCTTACTCTTTAACCGAGTTTCAAACGGCGTAATATATGACGAGCCTCATAAACTCTACTCCTCTGACGGTGGTGATTAGTAAATGAATGTAGTTCTAGCTATAGTACTTAAAAATACTTTATTTATTTTTTTGTCACCGGTAGGTTCAATAAAATGTTCTATTATAAGTATTTGGATGGTTTGCAACGAATTTGCCTACTTACATATTATAATAAAATTATTTTTGGTATTAAAATTTAATTTTCTTATTAAATACCATATAAAGAAGTGGGTTTATTATTGTCACTACCATTATCAACGATAATGAACGTAAAAAAATTAAGCCGCAAGATAATTTTAATAGCATTTTTAACTATTTAACGATTAATTATAATAAAAATACAGTGAGTTTATAAAAATGCGGTTGTTCCCCGCATTCCGTTCCCATACTTATCCCGTTAGTGTAGCGGATGAGCTTACGTTACATTTCAAGTTTGTAGTATGACCTTATATATGTATATGTTCATATTATCAAAGTCATGCATTATATTATGGACCTCTTTATAAAAAAGGTTAACTGTTTTGAGCTTTGTTATGTGACTATCGCCTTTTTGAATCTTATTTTGGATTTAGTTTGTATTATATATCTTATTATTCTTAGTTTATATTATATATTTTTTTTCATGTTTTTTCTTAATTAAAATCTTGAATCTATACTTAAATTTAAATTATTAAAAAAATATCAGCTTCAAACTGTATCCCGCACGCAACAGGGTAGGCATAAGGAAGCAAGTGTTAAGACACTGCGTTCCCCATTTTAAAATACTTAAATTGTACAGAATGGACTGTACCTGCGTAATGGACACAAATACATATACACTACTGTATATTTTTTTTTTATTTAGGAGCGTCAAATGGAGCGTCCATTTGAATTTTTCCGAATATTCATGACAGCTCACTAAACGAAGGATGTGCGGCAATGGTATCTTTCTTAACTATATCTAAATATTATAAAAAATTAACCGCCTTAAAATACCCGTTTCAAGTAGGTAAGTACCTTATTTCCCTCATCTATAATGTCTTCTCTCCGGAGATATGTGGATACTATATTTTAAAAACTACTGAAATGCTTTCGAGAAAGCTTGAACTGCTCCCTAAGTTTTATTCATCTCAAGACGGCTTTTTAATTTCATATAGTTATAAATAAAAAAATACAGATTGACTCCAAAATCTGTAATTTTTTATTTTAATTGATAGACGAGCCAGAAAGTCAAAGACAAGATCCTCGTTGATACTCAGCTGCAAGGCCTTAGCCACCGTCGTAGGGTTGCCTCGTTGTCTGTGTTTTACCGTATACATTTCGGAGAGTCTGTACTGGATTTGCATAATTTAATTCCTTCAGCCCCCTTTTATCACAGAACTTCTAGGAATACATCGTCACGCCATCCGTACATGGTAGAAATTCCTAACATTCGAACGAAATGCTACGTTCTTTATCCTATCCTATGACTTACAATATGGGGATCTTTAAAAATAGAGTCAACAGGTACTTACTAGGCAAGCATGCACCACCGTAGACCGCATTAACTCAGGCTTGTAATGCAAGCCTACTGTCACATTTGGCATGTAGATAGGTAAGGATGTACATGGGAGATTTAAGAGAGGATTGCTTAATTCCTACGAGAACAGAAAAGATCTACATAATCCATTTCATTTATTTAAGTCCACGCAAAGAAAGCAGCGTTGAGTTCCGCCACCCAACACGCAATTCCTCAAGAATACGGCGAAAAGTAGTGGACGACGTCTAGTATCATAAAAAACTATCGCTGAAAAATAAAAATGGAAAAATAACATAAATTCTAATCCAACTATAAAACATTCGTACTTTGTAAGCACAAAAGTTAAACAAAAATAAATTTTTGTACATATTTGCCAAGCTACAGCAACTGATATTCTTCTACAGATTTTACAGCCATCGAGCCACATCTGCCAACTTTATTTTATGGGCCGTGACAAGAAGCAACCTATTTCGACACTTGTTTTGTATGGAGAAGATCATTTCCTTTACACATCCCGTGTCCAATGTACCGAAAGATGCAACACTAAATTACATTCAAACCGGAAACTTTTCAATTGACATTGTTTTCTTACGAAAATTGTTATCAGCAAGCGATTTTATTTTGTATTTCTTGAGATTTACGGGTTCTTTTACTTTGAATTATTAGAATGGATAAGATCCTTTTCTACTGTTCAGAAAAGTTGTTTAAACAAGCACCTTAGTTGGTACTGTACATGTAGTTTTATGGGTTGATACTACATTTTATTTTATGTATAAATTTTTTAGTCAATTCGAGTTAGGTTTAAGTTTTTAAAAAATATACTGTCATTCTGGTTAACTTTGTAAAATTTTGTTTGTCATATAAGCATGTAATATAGAACTGATATCCGCCACAGAGTGAAATCTTCCAATCTAATGGACCAGCCGAGTATCCGGATGTATCAACCATCGATAAGCCGATACAAAGAGTGGAGACATTTATGAAAACGTAGATTCTCTCTGCCTATTCTGCTATGTATGGGATACAGGGTAAAGCAAAACAAAAAAAAAACAAAAAAACTTATATACATATTATATTATATTATATATACATTGTACATCGTTAAAATATTTTACAATATAAAAATGTTTATGTGAATGTTATACTGTTCTAAAATAAAAAAAATATACAAACAAATCTAGTATTATTTTGTAAAGAGCAAAGCTGAACCAGTTTCAATCTAGAGAACAATACACGAACCACCATTAGCCATTTTACAATTAATATTCCAACATAAAAACTCAGCGACATCGCCATTGTTGAAAACATTTTCACTCTGAAAGAAATATTCACAAAGATACCATCATAAATTATATTATATGAAAATATAAATGATATCAGATTTTACAATAAAAAATATTGTTTAAATACATAACAAAGATTGTTTGGGATAATACTGCTGTAAACAAATTGTTTCTAACTGCTGAGATGACATTTACAATTTGACGAAAACTAGATTAGAGATTTTTTATTTAAATAATGATTTTTAATCAAAGAATAAAACATCTAAAATCGATTTTTTTTTTATTACGGATTTAATACAGATTTGCAAGATACGCATAAAGAACTTAATATTTAACTAATCCAGAATTTCAAAAATTTGCGTGTTAAGTGGTGGAAAAAATAGGAATTGGACCTAAAACAAGACAAAACGTATCGATGAGTCACTTAACACGCAATATCTAGAAAATTGGGTGGTAAATGGGGAACGGAGTGTCTTAACACTAGGCTGAGGGAATATGTCATTTGCGGGACACACTGTGAAGCTGTAAAACATTTTAAAAGATTTTTTTAAATATTTTGTTAGTCGGTTGAGGCCAGTCGTAGCACAGGGGCACAAAGTGTGCCTGTAAATCGACTGATTGTGGGTTCGATCCCCACTCGAGGAGATGAAAGATTTATTTACATTTATATTTCCATTTCTTCGCTCTGGTGTCGAGGGGAAAGCGCGGCGTTGAGTTCCGCCACTCAACACGCAATGCCTCCAGAAATTGGCGGAAAGTGGGGAACGGAGTGTCTTAACACTAGGTTCCCTCTGCCTACCCTGCTGTGTGCGGGATACAGCGTGAAGCTGTTGAACCAAACACGCTCATATTACTAAGACGGAAGAGGCAAGTTAAATCATCGGTTACACCTTTACATTCAATCTGACCGAATGATTACTTCATAGGGTTATAAAATTCTTATAATCTAATATTATAGGTAGTCCCACGAGATGGATTTCATAGATCAAATAGCGATATGGTCTTAGATATTCTGGCATTTGCATAATAATTGCAGTTAAGGAAATTTATACGTCATTATATAATTTTTATAAAATATGTAATATTTAATTTTATTTAAATAATTCATTGCGACGCGACGGTTGTGGGTTTGATCCGCACTCCAGGAATGAATTATTATTTATTAATATTTTAATTTCTTCGCTCTAGCATCAGGGCAAAAGCCCGGCGTTGAAATCCGCCACTCAATACGCAATGCCTCGAAAAAATCAGCAGAAAGGGAAATTCAGGGAACGGAGTTTCTTAACACTATATTCCCGCTGCCAACCCTGCGGGATACAGAGTGAAACTGATTTGATTTGATTTTCAATTAATTCAATTTATTTTGTAATTGTAAGAAAATTAATTATGGTCTCTGACTGTAAATGCGAAGATTAGAATAAAAATAGGTTCGATTTCCACTCATGGGAATGAGTTATTTTCATTTCTTCGCTCTAGTAATAAGACAAAGCGCAGCGTTAAGTTCCGTCACGCGCCGCAATGCCTCTATGGCTGCAGACGCGGGATACAGTGTGAAGTTAAGAAAAAGATAGCATAAGATCATAAAACTTAAAAAAACTATATAATAATATAACGTAAGTTTTTATTACTTATTAAAGTTACTGCTCTTCAATGTTATTTCCACTATTCTATGCGCGAAGAATTCAAAATTAAGGTGGTCTTTCAAAAGTTTTATGTCGTTTGACTTTTTGAACGTGCTTTGATCAGGTAGTGAAGTTCTAAACGAGGCAACTTTTTGTATGAAACTTTTATTATTAGAGGTTTCAGTAGTGTTTGGGTAACTGTTGGTTAACTTTTTAACCGCAAATGATACTTTGTACTATTTGAACTTAGTTGGATGGTTATCTTATAGTTGTTTTTGATAATGGTAATGCGTTAAGAATTTTGTTTAGAAATACGAAAGTAAATAATAACTTTTTATTACACTGACTAAACAAAAACTTATGTTTTTTGTTATGTTTTAATGAGTGAATACGTATCTTTTATATCTTTTTTTCTATCTTCATACTATGTGTCACATATTGCAAAGTAGGCGGAGAGAGGACCTATTGTTAGAACACTCCGTTCCTCAATTTCCCATAAATTTTTGAAACAGTGCGTGCTGAGTGGTGGAATTTAACTCTGCATTTTGTCTTATTTCCAGAGCGAGGAGCGATGAAAATAATAAGTCATTTCCCGAGTAAGAATTGAATCCACAACTGTCGAGATTACAGGCACACGCTGTGCCGCATTACAACAACGACCTTAAGTACAGTATGAAATAATATAATTTTCTATTGAAGTATCGAAGTCAGCTGTGTGAGAGCATACTCTGGATAAACCCAGCCGTTACATCAGGTTTAAACCCCAAATCCTCGCTAAGGAAAACAGATATATTCCTAGGATAATCTGCGAGGCTATTGAAATACAAAAACTATCCTAATTTCAAAAGAGAAGACGATTGAAAACTTTCTACTACTTGGGACTCATTCATAGAAACCTTGAAGTCTCAAACCCACTACATCAGAAGGCAAGATTACTAGGGTCAAGTTCCAAAAAATATTTAATACTCAAAAATTATTTAACCGCATTAATCATATACATGAATAATCCGGTTAAATAATTTCATTTAACATAATATAATTTTCATATGCATATATTTTTGGGTAGTGAACATTGTTTTAAGAAATTATTATATATTTTTTTCGTTTAAATCCAATCAGTGGTTCCGAAAAAGTACGATATTTATATATAAATTTAATGTTTGTGTAAATAAATATTCAATTTCGACAGTTTTAATTATATTATAGACACTAAAATTATGAACAAACTTGTTACTTATTCAGACAATTACAACAAAAACATTCTCATATTCTATACATATATTTTAATTAATAAAACAAACAATAAACTTAGAATAAAATACAAAATAAATTCCACTCACTCCCCCTCGAGTAATAACCTACATTGTGCTATCTAGTACAATCCTGTAAAAAAGATAAACTTTAGAATAGCCCACTCGAGCTCAAGCACACTATCGAGCACTCCAAGCTATACTTACAGACTGGCCGAGCTTTTAAGCTCACGTGCTGTGGTTAGATGAGATCTATTGGCAAGCTTTGAACGTTTTTAAGTAGATCGTGAATAGAAAGATTTTTTTATTACAGTTACAGACAGAGGGAACCTAGGACTTACAAGTGCTTAGACACTCCGATAATCACATTTTACTTAATGACTGGTGGAAAGATTTAAGACTTAAATTGATTTCATCTTTACAGCTAGTTGTATAATTTGGGAGGTTAACCTGCTTATATCAGCACCTGGGATTCTAGTGTTAAGACACTCCGTTCCCAATAAGACAATCCCGTTTCCTACTTTCCGCTGAATTCTGGAGGCATTACGTGTTGAACAGTGGGGGCGGTTTTTTACCTCGTCATCAGAGTGAGGAAATGAAACTATTAAATATTGAATTTCTTCGAGTGTTACTTTGAGCTTGTAGATCAACCGGAAGTACCCTATTAATTTTGATTCTCCTTTATATTGTCGAAATATGCGTTTTTTGCAATATATAATTAATAGTAGCCATATGTTTTTTTTAAGTAGATGTTGAAATACGTTTTTTAGAAAATTATGGGGCCGTAGGTCTGAGTATTTTGTGTAGTAGAACGGTTTGAATTGCAACTCGATATCTTCAAGCGCTCCTGAGATAAAGTCTTCTGACAGAGAGACAGACACACAGACAACAAAATTATCTTATAAGGGTTTCTTTTTTCCTTTGAAGGTACGAAACCCTAAAAAGAATGAAATAATAAAGCTGCCGTAACTTATTCAATATAAAATTAATTACAAATAATCTTTTAATTTGTAAACGCAAGTAAGATATTTACTAATTGGGTCTAATGAAGCTTAAATATATAATTATTCTTGTACATTAGAATTTTGTTAGGAGGCAATTTTGTAAATGTCATACTATAAATGTCAATTTATAAAATATATATAGAGTAGTCAAATTTTTAACTTGACACTTGTATCCCACACATAGCAGGATAGGCGGAGGGAACCTGGGAAACTAGTGTTAAGACACTCCGTTCTCATTATGGCACATCCGTTCCCTACTTTCCGTTGGAGGCATTGCGTGCCACACAACAGCAGAGCTCAACGCCGCGGTTTGCCTCGTTTTCAGAACAAGGAAATAAACATATTCAATATTTTATTTAATCGAGGAATCGAATCCAGAACCTGGTTGTGGTGGTTTACAGGTGGACATTTGTAAGCACAAATACTATAAACGCTCTAACCCCACGACTGGACCTAAATATTTCATTTGTTGGGATAACAAAAATATCACATATACAAACGTCAAACTGATAACCTACTCTATTAAATCGACTAAAAATAGCTTGTTTTTTATTGATCAAACCTATGTATAAATATAATAAAAAAATCTTTAATAGATTTATTTTTGCTAGCCCGTAAACTGCGAGACATGTGACAAAATATAAGAATAGAATAGAAAATTTGCTATTACTTTTTCTATTATCCATTTTCACTCGATTCTACATCACGTAAGTCACGTATCACGTCTATCATCTGAATGTATAATAATATTGTTATAACACAGTACGTTTACCCTAGGATTTACATAGGACTCGAAACCAATTGCCTTTGTGTGATTTTCATAGCCGCCGAAATAGAAAATCTAGCTTCGTTCTTTCTGTAGAAGGTCACAGTCGATGTATATGTATGTGAGATAATATAACATTTGACATACAGATTAGTGATTCATCACTCCATTGCCACCTTTCGGTTTTTTTTCTTTAGAAAATTTGTTCTGAAAATCAAAATTTAATACCTAAAATATAAAAAAACTGATTATTTAACTAGTTTATATCAGTCAGTTTGATTCACCCACTCGAGGCTTTCGTACCAATTTTGGGATTGTAGGTCAGCGGGAAGTACAATTTAGAAGAGTGAACAAAATTAAGTTTGCAGTTTGGGCATACGCACTCATTTTGTGTGAAATAAACTACAAATATAAGTTTGGAAAGGCTTTTTTTGTTAAGAAATACCTAAAAAATTTCCATTATTCGTATAAGTAATTCGTATAATTCGTATATAAGTTCTCACTTCGTCAAATTTCATAACTGTGGGTTCACGCAAAGTACCCTATAGATTTTTAATACGCAGCTAATTTCATACTAAATTCCGCAAAATCGATGCATAAATGCCCGTATATTTTGATTGCGTTGACTTAGAAACCCGTTTACTATTTCTGTGCTTCAAAGAACCATATACCTAAATATTTATTATTAATTTCAGCTTGATACCTCCATCCATTTATCTTGAGATAAATAATCTCGACAAACTGACAACAAAATGGTCCTATGAGGGTTGAAGTACAGAACCCTAAAAAATATATTATACATCTCAAAATTGTATCAAGTGCGAATCGAACCAACAACACTCATGTATGAGTCTTCCCAACTGGGCAACAATAGTATTAAAAGTAAACCAAACAAACAAACAAAACAACTTTACCTGCAACAAACTATTTTTACTTGTGTTTGATACATTTTATTTTGTGGTAACCAAAAAAAACGCGACGTGTTCCACCCAAGTATTTTCCAAGTTTAAAGATGGTCGAAACTCTTTGTTTTTTAGCCAGCAAACTAACGCGAGGGACAAAGAACGTACGAACAATTGAAGTCGTAATTGTGTGGTACATTGTATAGGAGTTTTATGGTTTTCAAACATTTCTTCATAATTATTTTCGGAAATTTGTTTTTATGATGACATAAAGCATTATAATTTTATACTGACATTTAATAACAAGACGAGTGAGGAAAAAACAATCTCAATAGTTTTTATTTGCAAGGCATACAGAAAATCAAAACAATACATTCCTAAACATTCCTGTTTTCACAATACAAAATATTTTTTTTATTTAGCTGTACTTTAACCGCGACGGTTATTGCCTTGATTCTATCGGAGAATCGATTATTTAATTTCCACGCTGTTGTAACAAGTTCCGCCACTAAACACTTAATGACTATATTTGAAGAGTCCTTGGAAAACGAAGTGTCTAACACTAGGTTCCCTCTGTCTATCCTGCTTTTTGCGGGATACATGAAAATCTATTTCTTAGAGCAACACCCACAATAGTAATGAATAAAATTGCGATTTGTAGTTTGCCATGTAGATCGCCAGACAGCTTGTACAAGGTTATTCTATCTCTCTAACATTTGTTCGTTGTCCTGAATTATTCATTTATACAAAATCACAATATCTATATACATATTTCTTCTTTATTTTAAGAAATAAGAATATTAATGTAGTGCATTGGATAGTATTGATATGTGACAACTGAGCAAGAGTTTAAAAAATTGCTCTCAAAAATGTTCGAACGCATCAAAATTCGAACCTGCGTTAAATTTTATGCTATATATTATATGAAACAAGAAAAGCTACGTAGTGCCTTACCTTTATTTACATCTAGAAAGGTTAAGAAGCGTAAGGGAATTGGAAATACACTTTTTTTTTTCATTTATTTCACTTTTTCAAGTCAACAGAAACTAATATGAGGTCGACTAATATCGCTATTTCTTATATTTTAGGCTATCGAACATTAAAACCGCGGTGAGCGGTCTCGCACGCTCCGAACAGTCAAAGGAGACTTTAATATGAGTGCTACAGATATTTTTCCACGAAATAAGGATTATTTCAACTTTATCCGAAATTACATTTTATATTTAAATTGTAAATTATACTTTTAACGCTGTTCGTTCGTTTACAATTTAATTTGAAGATTTTATTGTTAGAATTGCTTTAGGATAATATTTTATTTCAGAGTGCTATCCTTTGAAAGCTAAGTTTATAATATATTAAATATACATTTTTTATCAAAAGAAATTGTAACTAATCTTAGATTTTTTTACCTTGCAAATTGAATTACGGGTTATTTTTTTTTATTTTATGCTATTAATCTAAATAATAATTTAATACAAAATGTTATAATAGCCAAGTTTATGTAATCGAACAAATTAGTTGTGAGGATTTCAATTAGATTACTTTCTTATATCTTAAAAAGCCAGAAATTTCCACCTATTAATTGCAAACAAGTATCTAAAATTATTAGAAAAAAGACAACGTTCTGTACTGCCTGTGTTATTAAGCTATGGAACAAAATTTTTCTTGTTACTGTCTTTTACAATTCAATACATAAAATAAAATTAATTATTTAATTTTAAATTATGTTAACGTGCGTACTTTTCAGTACAATATTTATTTTAGACTCGTGTAAAAGGAAAAGTTGAAATACCTTTCTGGAAATCACCTCGAAGCCTCCAGAGACGAACCCTAGTTACTACTTTGATTTTTTATTTATTTCCTAGATTTCCCATATGATAGAACTCAAATTACTTTACGTAAATCCCCTTCCTGTTATTTTATCCAAGTTAATATTTGATAAAAATATTGTGTGATATCTATTTTGATTACAATACAAATATCTAAATATTATAATATAATTTTATAAAAATATATTACTATTAAAATGTACTTATATATTTTAATAGTAAATATATTTTTGTGTTTCAATTCACCCCCTAAAGAGGAGACAGCGTCATGTTTCAAAGTACATATAACAACTAAGAAGAAGATAAGATTACCGGTCACGGTTCGTTCTCGGTTTGATTTCATATTTTTTATAAGAAATATTTTTAAAACCCCGATTGGACCGGAACTTGACCGGAACTACAGTATGTATGTTCATGTTGTTTCTTTTAAAAAAATATTTTACCTCATAACAGTCTCTCTGAAAGTCCGAGATACTCTGAGAGTCTCCATTAATGTCTTTCTGACCTACTGGGGACAAAAGACATACAAGAAGAAATTAAAATTGAAAATCATAGTATTATTTTTATAAAATCTATAAGAAAAAAAGAATAACCAAAGTCAACTTACTATGAATCAATATATAATTGATCATTACCTATAGAAAGCTGGTCCCAGTTAGGGCTCATCCACACATTGAATGAAATGTGCACAATAAAGTCGTTACGAGCAGTCGTCGGGAAGCAATTTGCAGCAGAGGAAATTCTTTTAAAGAATAAAGTCCACCACAAACTATTACTGCTTACTTATAATAAGGCAATACAGCCTTTATTTTTAAGTACCGGAGGTTCTATTATAGTTTGAACGCTTTTATCAATTTAAACCAATAGTCGACTACGTACGTGCATGGAAGGTCGATATAGACAATTGCACTTGTCTCAAATAATGACTTCTATTGTATTATATAATAAATATTTATGTTTTAATAAGTTTTAATATTGTAATTCTATGTTCCAATATTTGAAATAAGGCAATATTCGTTTTTAGACCTCTATAGAAATATTTTTCAGCAACAATAAGTTGTGTTAGTTTTATTGTTGTTTCGTAAAAATATTTTTTTAGAAAAATCGCGCTTTGTCGTTATGTTGTGTTTGTCATTTTTCGCTCTATGTTTGTGTTATTGTGAGGAAGAAAGACATAAAAATACAATGAAATCTGGTTCCGAGAACTGAGCCTATTACCTATTCGCGCTTAGAATTAGACTCTGTGCCCTTGCGCCACGATGGCTTCTTATTAAAAAATATATATTTTACCCGGAGTGTAAAACACAATCAATTTTATCATAGACAAAAATCTTATATTTTACGTTAGAAAAAGTCAACTTTTTACACAGATACCCACATTTTTATAGAAAAATTGTGCAGTATTGAATTAGTTTTTATGTATATTAAACTCGACGACAGTACATTTACTTGAATGTAAGTTAAGTGGCATGAATATATTTAAAAGTAAGTACATTCTATTTATAATTAATATTTAAATACTAACATTAATTATATTTTTATATTATGTATATATATTTATGATATAAAACAGAATATAAAATATCGTACAATGTACCTAACATAAAATAAAAGCTAATTTTGTCAATTTAGGTTAGAAAGACAGATTATATAGCTTCTGCGCACAGAATCGTAAATATGAAAGATTTATCTATATTTTGCTATCAATAATAAAATTTTCACTTCTTTTCAGGCATGAATCGCTATGGCCTTTAAGTTTTTAGAAAACAACAAATATGAAACTGAAGAAAGTAAAATAGAAATTTACCTAACAAAGGGAAACTTAATCAAAAAAGTAGCAAAATCGAAGGAATTTAATGTTACACAATTTATAATATATCCTTTAAGTTTATTGTCTTCAGAAATGGCAACATATTATACGCACTACCAAATTCCACAAGCCTATAGTATACCGCTTGTTGTTAACGAATGGAATCCTTTAATAAATGCATTGCAAGTTCAAAGTTCTTATACTTCATCTATACCACATATACCTGTAGCAATTTTATCACCACAAATATTGACACCAATATGCCCTTACACTGTCGTTTCAGAACCTGTAACCAACACTATTTTAGATGTTTCCCCGGAAACGTACGGTAATATCACTTCTGATGCATATTGTAATATATCTTCAGATGCATATAGTAATGTTACTACAGATTTATACAATAATACTGTTCCCAATGTATATTCTAGTATCACTACAGATGTACATAATAATCTCATGCCGCCAGATATATATACTGATATTAGTCCAGAAGTGTATACAAATTTATATGATGCATTAAAACCGTCATATACACAAGAATTAGAAAATTATTTAGAAGATTATAAAGAAGTAGTTGCATTATCCGAACAAACGACAGAGGCAGCTGTAGATGAAACTGAAAAAGATCCAGTTGAATTTTACTTAACGTTATCCAAAGAACTGTTTCCACCAGCAAAAATCCTGAATATTGATCCGAATGCCGTAATAGATGAATTTTGTAAATTACCGAGTGTAAGCGAAAACGTCTCGTGGATTTTGGATATAGAATTTGGTGTGCCCAGAGTACCTGTGACTCGTTCAATAGCCGTATACGATGTTAAGTTAAACAGTGTTCATTGTAAGAATACTCCTACGGCAATACATCCTGGGTTTGAGAAGTGTAATGGTGATTTTAAAAAAGTTATACTTTTTTATTACGACTGCGTTGTATCCACGTGGTACAGAGGCTATATTTTTTTGAAATATGATAAATCTGTTGAGAATTTTCAGTCGTGGTTGTTGATACCGATGCAAATTTTCGGCATGTGTTGGCCGTAGCATGTTGCATGTAGAATGTAATTACGTATGTAAATAGAGCTGTACATTATTTTAGTTATTATTACTTATAATATTTTTTACTAAATTTTTAATGCAATCTGTTTGTATGTTTTATTTTACCTATATTTTTTGCCAATTATTCAGTAGACGTACTTTAAGCTTTTGATTATAGGTACATTTTAAATTAATTCTGATCAAATTGAAGCTTTCAAATTTGGACCATGAACAAACAACAACAAATACTTATTCGTATAACATAATTTAAATATAAATGCCTGATTTTTTGCTTAACAACTTAGGCAAAACAAATCTAGTGCCAGTCATTCTATACTCCATCTTAAAATAATGATAAATATTGTTAAAATTATAGAAGGTTATATTCAGATTATGATTACTTTATTACAATTGAGGACATGCCTATCATTTTGATTTGAACATGTTTTTATAGCTAGATAGAAAAATATTTCTTTGATAATTTAATTTCGAATTCTCTTTTATCTTCAACTTGAGCTATATTTTTGTTACGTTCACATCTACGATATTCGTATATCGTTTATTTTACATATACAATTATAGTGTATTTTTGACTATAACTCAAAATTTTAATTACGTACTAAACATTTCATGATTTAAAAAAAGTATTATAATGTTTTAACCCTTTTTTTAACTTCACATTTTGTCAGACAAAACCAGGAAAGTCTTAAAATAATTCATAATATAGGAAAACAGAACATTGAAAATTTAAATATTTAATATTATCATTTCCTCCCTCTGGGAGAAGGACAAGCGCGGCGTTGAATTCCGCCACTCAACACGCAATGTCACGCTATATCCTGCACACAGCAGGGTAAGCAGAGGGAACCTAGTGTTAAGACACTCCGGTCCCTATTTTCTGCGGAATTCTGAAGGCATTGCGTGTTGAGTGGCGGAACTCAACGCCGTGATTTGCTTTGACAATAGAGCGAAAATATGAAAATATTAAATGTATTATTTCCTTGTGGAAATCGAACCCACAACCTATAGCGTTTACATTCATACTTTGTGCCCATGCGCCACGAGTGGCCTCAAAAATAAAAATATAAAATGTCATTTATAGCTTCCTTTAGTATTTCTTAAAAAATATAGAAGCTATCTAAGTATAAAAAATAAGATACGATATCGTATAAACGGCTCCTACATCTAATGGCTGAATCGGAATGTGCCAGTCCGGAATTCGATGCAGAATGTAATTTGTTGACCGCAGCTATGCTAGAAATTAATAATCAACAATTAGCGTATTCGCCTGTTATGGATACGTAATGAAATATTGGATTTCGGCTAACAAGGCCTCATTAGCTTTGTATCACACAGATATGATGAGGAGTTTTATCTCTGAGTTCTGTTTCATATAATAATATGATTTATTTTGATTATATTAGGACCTTGAATAAGTTGCTGCTGTTTTTTGAAAGATGGCGTTGCGGCACTCTGTGCATGGAATTTCGTACGGTAACGAATCACCAAAGTAGTACTATATGTAACCTCAAATTATAGTAGAATAGTGTTTACTACAGTGTAACTACATATTTATTTTCCCTTTGTGAAAATGTGTACTTTTGTGCCAAAATAAAGTGCTTTTGCGGGGAATTTTATTGCACTGCTTCATTCAGAAAAAATCTGCAGCAGAAGCACACAGAATTCTTGTTGAGACAATGCTTTGTCAAATACAACGCACAGAGACTGGTTTAGGCGTTTCAAAAGTAATGATTTTGACCTTGAAGACAAAGAGCGTTCTGGAGCACCGACAAAATTTGAAGACAGAATTGGAGGCATTGCTTGAAGAAGATCCATGTCAGACGTTAGTAGAGCTCGGGAAAACGTTACAAGTAGATGCGTCAACAGTTTCAAAACGTTTAAAAGCGTTAGGAATGATCCAAAAGCAAGGGCATTGGGTGCCGTATGAGTTGAAGCCGAGAGACGTAGAACGACGTTTTCTCATGTGTGAATTGTTGCTTCAACGGCAAAAGAGAAAAGGTTTTCTGCACCGTATCGTCACTGGGGATGAAAAGTGGATTCACTACGACAATCCAAAGCGAAAAAAATCGTGGGGCATGCCGGGTCACGCATCAACATCGTCGCCAAAACCAAATATCCATGGTTCTAAGCTTCTTCTCTGCATTTGGTGGGATCAGCAGGGCGTAATTTATTATGAGCTGCTTAAACCTAATGAAACTATCACGGGAGCTCGCTATCGACTTCAGTTGATGCGTTTGAGTCGCGCTCTGAAAGAAAAGCGGCCACTATACGAGCAGAGACACGACAAAGTGATTTTATTACATGATAATGCTCGGCCACATGTGGCAAAACCAGTCAAAACTTACCTGGAAACACTTCAATGGGAAGTTCTACCCCACCCGCCGTATTCACCGGACATAGCCCCCTCCGATTACCACTTGTTTCGGTCGATGGCGCACGGTTTAAGCGAGCAGCGCTTCCATTCTTTTGAAGAAGCCGAAAAATGGCTTGATTCCTGGATTGCCTCGAAAGATGAGTCGTTTTTTCGACGGGGGATTCAATTGCTACCAGAGAGATGGGAGAAAGTGGTCTCTAATGATGGACAATACTTTGAGTAATGTCATTGTAAGCATTATATTTTAAATTATTTTTTTAAACAAAAAAACAGCGATAACTTATTTAAGGACCTAATATTATATGATTAATTTAGTTCGTAAACTGTTAAAACATTTTCATGAAACTAAATTTTCTGAAAAAAAATATATTTTATTAAAATTTATCTTTAAACATTTCAACCAACCTCCTAATGGGATAAGTTATTCTACTTTGACGAATGCCTTGAAGACTTTTAATTACATTGTAATACTAAGTTCTATAATTAAATGTTTTTAATATACATATTTTTTAAGTAACATATTTTTCATGGTCGCCAGTAAAGATTTGACTAAGTTTTTATTTAAATATTAGTAACCAATTATAATTAAAAATAATTAGACACTTTGTTTATCAGACACAGCTCAATTTTGCGTCTTAAATGGCGTAACTTAACATCACATTTTGCCTGATAGACAAATTTTATTCAATTCTATTTCGCATATTGAAGTTATCATTTTCACTAGAAAATATAAATATATGGGGCATTCCACGCGAAGCATACAGATAAAAAAGTCGAGGTCTCCGATTTTGGTTTTTTTTAATATGTTAGAAAGAACTATATGGGTCCTTAACACAATTCCTCAATATTCTGAAGTACAATGTTTAGTTTAAGAGTTATGGGGCTCAAAGTCGTGGGTGGACATGCACTCTTTCAAATATAGTATAAGTGACAAATAAATAAATAAATAAAACAGTGGAATTAATTTCTTATTAAAACAATATTTAAATAATATTTTAGTCAAATAATACTATTTCATTTTTCATAGAAAAATAATGGTTTTTATTTTATGATATGATTTCAGAAACAGAGCAATAACATATTTCTTAAATGTAGTCTGAAAATAACTAATAGTGTGCCCCACAAAGTTCTATAAAAGGAGGCCAAGCCGTTTAGGAGCAGCATTGGTTACGGTCCTGAAGCGCGGCGTTCAATACCGCTTTTGCACCCGCCGGGCTACCACCACCATGCGGAAATCTTTAATTCTACATAAAACCATAAACATCAATTATTAAACATTTAACAACAATAAAAACATGACGCCGTCGTGGCGCAGTGACACAAGCGTGTGAATGTAAACACGACGTTTAGGGGGGATTCAAATATCATTTATTAATACTTTCATTTCCGCGCCCTAGTAACAAGACGAAGCGTGGTAAGTTAGGAAGGTAGTATTTTAACACTAGGTTCCCTCTGCCTACCCTACGGGACACATCGTGAAGCTGAAAAAAAATTAAACAATATTTATAAATATATATCAGACGTCAGGCCAGTCTGGCGCAGGGGCACAGTGTGACTGTAAAATCGACTTTTTTATTTGAGTTGTGTGTTCGATTCCCACTCGAGGAGATGAAATATTTATTTACATTTCTTCGCTCTAGTGTCGAGGCAAAGCGCGGCGTTGAGTTCCGCCACTCAACACGCAATGCCTCCAGATCTTGGCGGGAAGTGGGGAACGGAGTGTCTTAACACTAGGTTCCCTCTGCCTTCCCTGCTGTGTGCGGGATGCAGCGTGAAGCTGATTTTGATTTTATTTTATATACTAAAGTACTACTAAAGTACTACTTTAAGTAAAATAATCCAATTTCCAATATTATTTTGTGGACATTTCATTAAATACCACGATAATTAATGGACAAAGGGTATAAATAATTGACAATATTTAAATTTAATATTTAATTAACAAAATTACTGTGCAAACGAACAATATTTCAACGTCATCATAAACTATTCATTCAAACAAAATTTAAATATTATATATAATAATATTATTTTAGTATATTTATATAATATATTATATTATATTATATTAAAATTATGTAATTTAAACATCACTGGAGTTATATACTTATGATATTTAAGAGACGATCGTTAATTCGTTAACATTTTTTTTTAACAAATCTCTTTTTTATTTTACTATTTGTTTTCTGTCGCATCATGGTTGATAGCAATTTTGGCGTTTCAATTTTTTTTAAATAATAAAAATCGTAAGTAAATTGTTATTTCTAAGTCTGTGAGAAAGTCTCGCTTATTATAAGAAAATAGAAATGTGTCAAGTAGCATCTGAATAAACTTATATAGATTTACTTTATAAAGCAAAAGTAGTTTTAGAAGTAAGGTCAATTTTTAAATTCTTTTGTAACAACGTTTTTAAAATATTTTTAAGAACATAATTTATTTTATAACTCTCTCAAAAGAGTTTATGAATATAATTTTATTTGTCTTTTTATATGAAAATGAAACTTTATACTCATCTATTAATCGATCGTCACTCGCGTATACCATTTATATACATATTATATTGAATATAACAAAACTGTGATTTGGTAATGCTCACATTTTTGTCAAACTAACGTACAAATATCATACAAAAGTGTCTTATTCTATAATATTTTTGAGCTTAAATTCTTAAATTACGTTAAATAAAACTTAATAATTAAAAAAGAGTATATAACTATTTACATAAACAAAACGAAGCTACAAAGTATGCATAAATAATACTGTATAATAAAATAAGCAACTAAGGCAAGACTTATTTACATGTAAAATATTTTTGATGGAAATGAAGTTATTTAACATTAAGGTAGCAGATTCAATTTCCAGTTAAGGCAATTTATTAGTACTTTTCAAGCCTAAATATTGTATACAAAAACACTTACAGCTAAATTTAATACAAAATATATCTGCAGCATTATACGAATATCTACAAAATTCCGACAAAATATAAATAATAAATTAATTATAAAATATAAATATAATATGATTATATTTATGTGTAATAAAACAAAGTATTTTGTATATATTATAACACTTAATCAACGACAATTGGTTGTTCCAATGTTTCATTTAAAATTAAAATATCATTTAATAAATTCGTTACAATATAAAATTATTCGATGTAATGTGATTGTATTTACAAAGACCTTCGATATTGTGTCATATAATTGTGCAATATTATTGTGCAATATAATTAATTACATTGTTTGGAAAACAAGCTGTGTATGTAAGGGCGTTTATTAAAGTCCAAGCCTGAATTATTTTTACAGATTATTGCTTATATACGTATATTTTTCTTTATTATTTTTGTGGTTAGAAAAACTTTTCAATAATAATTATTTAATGAGATTTTATCGATATATTCAAAAGTATGTGGCTATTTCACAAAATAATTTATATTTATTTCAATATGAAAGTATATTCTTAAGATAATTATTATTTATTTAAAAAAATATATAATGTACAGATTCAACTGAATCTATTTAAAATATGAAAAACAAATTACAATATATTAATGAGAATGTCATATTCATACAATTTCATCGCTTATATAAACATTTTCAAGTGGTAAAAGGAGTTTTTCAGAATGACTAAATAATAATAATATTTTTGAATAATAATATTTAAATAGAACTCCCTAAATATGAAATGCTTAATACAACGCCACCATATTCATACTTTCATTTAAAAAAAAAATAAAAAAGAAATACATATATAAGTAATAACCTGTAATTTTACAAAAATCACCTCCAATAAGCAATAATGATACAGAATCTCGCACGACAAGTTCTGTTCAGCTCCAGGTGGACTGTTCTGTTAATAAAACGCCTCAGAAAACGTTGAAATCAATCAACATTTTTGAAGGTAACTCGTTGAAATCCATTAAATTGGTTCGTTATTCGTTTGACATTTTATATACGATGGTTCTCTACAGAGAGTCATCCCACACATTACAACTTTGAAACAATAAGGAATAAGGTTAAATAAATCAATAAGAAAAAATCATAAAAAAAATATGATTTAAAATTTATAATATCTTGTTATATATGGGTTGATTCATCACCAGATGATCATCAGATACGTGTTTATTTTTTCTTCACATATTTTCTGCCCTTTGTTATAACTTTTTTCTGTTTATAGGCAGAGGAAAGTTATTTTTAAACACAATGTGCCAAACGATGTTATTTAAAACTGTATTTTATGTTACCGTACAGAAAACGAAAATATTTACAATATTAACGTTTCCCAAATCGGACTTAACATTATTATCGTTCCATCAGAAAGGTCTTATATTACGTATACATATATATATTCGTATAAATTTCCCATGTTCATTATATTAAGTACTTTACTAAAAATCAATGTCCATAATGTCCGACACTAAAGCACTGTCACAGTATTGAAATATTAACATTTTCCTTTACTTCATTAGTATGGAATAACACTTAAGAACATGTTAAAAATATAAACATCGCTAGGAGTTGACGGTTTGTAGGATCCAAGGAACGAACTTGGATATTCTCGTGCAAACACCCGGCAAGTTGGCCTCACCACATCCGATGCCCCAACTTATAATGCCTGCTAAGAAGTATCTTTGATCTTTCCCTTTGACCTGGAAATTAGGAAAAACTTTGGTTTAGTTTGAATTTCTTGGAGAAATAGTTTATCGTCGTTATAGGTTTATGTATTGTTTTGCGTTGTTTTAACATATGACGATCTTTTATTATTTTTTTTTGTTTTCTTTTTTGTAATCTTGAACATCGAAATGTATCTAAATACGACGATATTGGATACAATTCTGGGTTCTAACAAAAAATTTACATTAGTCCCCAATATAGCTAACATTCAGGAATATCACTAGGTTTATTCTGCCTTAAAACTGTTATGGTGCTATGGGTAACAATTGAAAAAATGTTTTTACATAAAAATCTCGCATTAAAATTATTAAGCTTAATTTACAAACTAAAATCATATTTAGGTTTAGATGCAGTTACGCTCTCATTAAACTTATCTACAAATGAGCTTTTTCAGTTCCGAATTTCTAGTATTATTGCATTCGAACTCAAAGTTTCAGCTTCTACTATTACGAAAATGCGCTTCTTAATTGTTATAGACCATCTTCGTGCTATAGAATGTTTGACTGTAAATGTGATATTAACAGACTCGATCCCCACTTGGGGAAGTGCTTATAATTAAATTATTCATATTTTCCGCCTTTAGTCGACAAATCACAGCGTTGGGTTCCGCTGTAAAGAATCAGCTATTTCTTAAAGGAAAAATACATACAAAACTTATTTCAATTTTTGTACTACCTTTCACAAAAAATATAAATTGAAATATTTATTTTAAATGAATAATGAAAATTTTTATAAGTATAAAATTAAATTATATTCTATAAATATGATTATACAAGAGAACCGATGATATTAAGAAATACAATACTGGCACTTTTAATAAAGCTTCGTTTTAAATTATATTGGAATAAAAAATATATGCTATGTCGTGATTCGTTTGAAAATTAACAATTTCATTTCATTTGTTTTATTAAAGAGTACTTGAGTAAGTTATAAGTGTGTCCAGGTGTAACAATAGGTATATACTTTTTTTAGCTTAACGATTTACATCGCAGTGTAGACACTAGTGTCAAGACACTCCGCTCTCCGCTTTTCGTCTCATTTCAAGATATTAATTAATTCCCTGTGAGTAGGTATGGAACTCCCAGGACACAGCGTGAAGCTAAATTCACTATAAGTACCTGTAAAGGTCCCCCTGAATCCCCCTGACAGGAATCATGTCCTCCTCCCTCGTGTCCAGCACAGAGAAATATGTCCGGAATGAACTCGTGACGTCCAGCTCGGAGAAACATTGATTTGCATTGCTCATTAGATACTATTGGTACTTGGACCTGGAATTATATATAATAATATTATTAGGCCAGTCGTGGCGCAGGGGCACAAAGTGTGGCTGTGAAAGATCAGAAAGGTTGACTGGTTGACCGTCTGGTCGAGATGAAATATTTATTTAAATTTATGTTTCCATTTCTTCGTTCTGGTGCCGAGGCAAAGCGCGGCGTTGAGCTCTGCCACTCAACACGTAATGTCTAAAGAATTCGGTAGAAAGTGGGTAAAAGAGTGTCTGTTCTCTCTGCCTACCTGCGTGCGGGAAACAGCGTGAAGCTGATTTTTAATATTATTGATTGAAGTCACCCCACCGACCTCCTGCAAGACGGAGGGCAGCACGCCGCCCTCGGACAGGCGGCCCCAGCCCGTGACGGTGGCGCGCTGGCCCGCCAGCAGCGCGTCGTCGGGCGGCAGGCAGATGGGCGCGATGTGCGGCGCGAACTGCAGCGCCGCGTCCAGCTTCACCAGCGCCAGGTCGTACTCGTACGTGTAGAAGTTGTACTTGGGGTGCACCGCCTTGCGCGCCACGCCGCGCTCCGCGTACGGGAACTGCGCCGACGTCGCCGCGAAGTCGAACTCGCCCACGCGCACCCGGATCTGCGACGTCAGGAGGCTGCGGACCACGTGTTGCCTTTGAGAGGTCGTCGCGGCGCAGTGGCGGGTTCGATCCCCATTCGAGTGTATCAATTCTTATTTATTAATATTTTCATTGCCTCACTCCGCTCAATAACAAGCCACTCAACATGCAGGACCACATTCATCAAAAAGCGGGGAACGAAGTGATATTACACTAAGTTCTTAGGTTCCCTTTACCTACCCTGCTATACGCGGAATACAGCATGAAGTTGAAAGAAAACACTTCAAAGTTATTTAACAATAATTATGCCATATACCATTGCCATATCCCTATTACCATTATTGTGTAGATTAACGCTTGTTTTACAAATTAATATCATTTACTAACACAACCCCCCAACCCTAGACTAACTATCAACATTACTATTAAAAATAATACTACCAATAAAAACCATACGTATAATAATTATTACTAAATTAGAACTACTTGAAGAAATTTCAGATATTTCTGCAAGCAGTTCCATTCAATCTTACTCATCGACACAGTGCCCAGCGGTCGCAATCCAGCCTTCGTTGATGATGGCTCCACCACATCTATGATTGGAGTTGAAGCCGAAGAATGAATTTCTTCGAACAGAAGCTTGCCACGGCCACCGACCGAGTGCGGAGTCTTGACCACCCATTATACGAGTTTCTGGTCGAGGCCACATTGATGTTACGCCGCACTCTGAAAAATTTATACTAAATTGGATACAATTTTTTTAACTATGATAAAAACAAGGACACGATGTTATATCATTTCATAAAAAAATAAATAAGATAACACTATTTTCCTCTGCTTTGTCTTCGATCTTTATGACATTTTACAGGAATAACAAAGCCTTAATAACCTTTTTTTTTTTTTTTTTTTTCTTAACTTGACATGGAATCCTAGTTAGTTGGATCTTATGCTGCATTTTTTAATTAGTAATTATATTAAATTTAAACGTAGTTATTTCTAAGACACGTCCTTTTAAATTCATACAAATTTTATACGGGTAATATGAGGTTTAGCCTTGCCTCGAATCGATAAGCATGAAATGTATGGTCTGAAGATATTTTCTTTTTCTTGGTGTTGCATTTCACAAACATTGCACTTACCTCTAAAGAATATACGAAACAGCAATAAACGAATTTAAACATCCGACCGCTTTACCACTTGCATTACAAAGAGGGTATTGAAAAGATCAAATTGGCACAACCCTAGTTATCGGTCGGCATCAACTTTCAAACGCAAAACCAAACACGCTTTAAATGGAAATTCATCTTTCCTTTACAGGGACTGTAGTAGATATTCCACACGTGATACTGAGGTGTTATTTACATTGTAATTTCTTTCGTTATATGAATCCAGTCGAGAAATTGCAAAAAGTACATGTGGTCGTGGGGCCCATCCCCTATGTTTATATTTAAAATGTTACCATATTTAATTGATCGATGAGCGTAAACGAAATTTGCACAGCTACTAAAATTTTAAGGATTAAAATCTAGTTCGTTATAATTATTTTGCTATATTACAAACAAAAGCTCCCTGAATAAGACAAGCTGTAAATAGTTTTAAAAATTAATTCTTTAATATCCTTTATATTAAAGAATTAATTTTTAATATTATTATATATATATATATATATATATATATATATATATATATATATATATATATATATATATATATATATATTATTAAATAAAAACAGCAATAAGCACATCCCGTTTGAAGAATGTTAGTGTCATTACGTGCAGTATACGATGAGTACATGACGAAGAGTTCAGTATCGGCACATAACGACATTACAGAAGAAGATATGACAATAATAAATATTTAATTTCTTCGGATTGGAACCCATAGCCTGTCGCATTTCAAATGATACACATGTGCCCCTGCGCCACGATTTGCCTCTAAGATTAATCTATCTATGTTTGACTGTAATTTCAAAATATGTTTTAAGTACATATAGTTATTTACTTGCCACTAAAACATAAGCAAACGATTTTAATTTTTTTCTCTGTCTGTCTTTGTTTGTCCCTGATTTACGCACGACTGTTTTTTATATATTTTTAATTACATAAACACAAAAATGTTCTCTATTCCGTTTGTATCTTATTTACAAAATTACTTATTTTCGTTGTACTACAGAGATGGAGGAATTTATTAGGTCTTTATGATATTTTTGATTTAAGTCCCGAGAATAGGAATCAGTCTCATAACCACTGCGTGTAAAGTCCGTGAATTATATAAAGCGTAAAGTTGATTTGATTTTTATTTATACAAAATTATACATAAAAAGAAAATCAGCAGAAACCTAGTGTTAAGACACTCCGTTTTCCACTTTCTACCGAATTTTTCGAGACATGTTTAGTGGCGGAACTTAACGCCGGACTTTTGCCTTGGTGCCAGAACGAAGAAATGAAAATATTAATAAATAATAATTCATTCCCCCGAGTGGGGATCAAACCGACAACCGTCGCGTAACACCCTAACATAAAAATATATTATTAACATACCAGCGTTTTTAGCAGCAGTTGTAGTCTGAACAGGCGGTGACGTGGACTCGTCAGTCTTATTAATCATATTAAACGCCGGGTCCTTTGGTTTCATATAATTCTTGTGAGGTTTACTGGTTGTGGTTGTAAATTTCTTGGTTGGTTTCGGTTTCCCCGCTGGCTTGTCCCAGTTAGGTCTCGGTTTGGTTATGAAGGAGGGCTCAGTTGTGGCCTGCCAGTTGATTGTGTTTATATTGCTTGGTCGCGACATCATGTGAACTGAAAATGTATTTTTTAACTTTTAGTTTTATCTTTACATGTTTCTTGCGTACTTTTTTTAGGGAGAGAATATGAAGTAAGCTTAAAATTTTCCTCCCGATTTCGAGGTTATGTGTTATTGCATTACTTTAAGTTGATAACTTGATTCAGTGATTTATTTAATAAGAAAATTACATAGTATGTCCATTCGTATAAAGAGAGAATATAATGTTTTATTCTTTGACTATGTGGTTCCGAGCGTGCCAGTTGTTCAGACAATGTATACCAACCGTTGCGTCTAATTGATATTATTTAAAATAAATCGCTAACTGGGAAATCCATTTTATTTTTAATTATTTAAATAATTCAAATTATTTGTTTTTATTTTATACGCTATTATTATGTAGTACCAAATATATGACTTTATAATGATAAGTATTTTTAATGTAACGCCATCTATCCAAAACTCAACAAACTACATACATACCTTGCGAGATACTATTTTCCGCATGTTGCTCCGACACCGCCATCGGCCGCGCACCGGACATAATACTAAGACTAGAGGAAATTTTGTTATGAGGACTAGCTTCCGGTTCCGGTCTATGTATATCTTGATACTTATTTACACTGTTATACGTTACTTTATTTACTATATCACTATCTAAATTAACCATTGAGGGTAGATTTATTTCTGGTGGCCGATAGCTGTATGGGGTAGGCGAGCCATCTATAGGCTTCGTCATGAAAGAAGGGCGTATTGTTTGAGCATTTGGTAGTAAGTTTGAATTTTGGGTGGTAGATTGTGTGGTTGATGAAGTATGAACGGTACTGGATGGCGCTGAGTACGGCCGATCCTTTACTGTTACTGGGCTGGGTGTTTCTGAAAGAGAGTAAAATTTTGTTATTAATCTTTTTTCATTAACTTGACAAACTAGATTTAGCAGTAAAATATATTTTAAATCAT
The DNA here is from genome assembly GCA_013403705.1 of Heliconius hermathena. Taxonomy (NCBI): domain Eukaryota; kingdom Metazoa; phylum Arthropoda; class Insecta; order Lepidoptera; family Nymphalidae; genus Heliconius; species Heliconius hermathena. The sequence continues at coordinate 522,513 of JAAIXJ010000084.1, read as the reverse complement.
TATATTTTTAGTAAAACAAAAAAGTCTTATCAAAAACTCATAATAAGAATTTAAATTAATTTAAGTATTTTATACATTTAGAAAATTAAGATAAAGAAGCAATTTTAAAAGCAAAAATAACAAAGTAAATGTAAATAAATTAGCTTCTATAAATTCATACATATTTAATTTATACTTTTACTCTTAAAAGTAACGTAGTTGTTTATATCAAATTATTATTTTGAGGAAGTCGAAATTTCTCAAACGCTATACTTTAATAAAGAAATCGTTATATATATCTCTATATGTTTCCCCTATTCTAAGTAGTTTTGCCCTAAATATATATTTTTTAATTTCAATCAACCCACCTGTAACCGGTTTGTCCGGCAACCTGCAACAGGAACCGAACATGAACCCGTCGACACAGACACCCGCGTGTATACCACCAACTCGGTTGCACTCCTGCACCCACATGCACGCTCCCCTCGAACCGCCCACTGAGCATGACTTGCGCGACATTTGATAACCTGTAATTTAAATAATATTTAGAATATATGTAATAATAATCAACTTCACTCTCTTGTATAGCAGGGAAGGCAGAGACAATTTAGCGCTAAGACACTCCGTGCCACACTTTTCGCCCAATTTACGACACGCGACACTTATTGCTATCAGAGGGTAAAAACAGAAGTTTAAATTTAATTCATTCCTTCAAGTAGGAATAACCTACAGACGTCGTGTCTGCAGTTAGAATTACAAAAATTAGACACCGTGCCGCTGCACCACGACAGCCTCTTGATGTAAAGTATCTGTACAATATTTAGAATACTTGGAAGCCCAGAGATTAATTTGATATATTAGTTAAACGTAACGTAACGTTTCTGTGTTCTTTGATAGGTAAACAAAAGGTTATAAAAGAAAACCATTTTCGCTTCATCGCCATCTATTATCGTTTAAAAGAACTTTAATCTTTCTTCATACTATTTCGTCGTTCACGTATACCGCAGTAAATAATGTATATAAGTTGTCAACAGATGTCGTCAGATAAAAAACAATTTGAAAATAATAATAAAGTAACCAAGTATAATGTATAATAGTAGGAATGTTTATTTTTTTTGTCGAAATTTCTCATAATATTTAAATTAAAATAATCTATCCTTAGTTAACCACTGCAGAAATTTAAAGTAATTAACTGTAAAAACAAAGCAAAATAGATACAAAACTCATATTGTTCAGGAATTTTGGAAGTATAAAAATGTATGGAATTATATAAGTAATTGTAACTAGTAAAATGGAAAGGACAACTATGTAGTGTCTTCTCGGCAGAACCGTCCTCCGAGCCGGTGGTAAATTCAAACTTAAAATGTAATAAAATGTATTATTGGGCACATTTATCAATACAAAAGAAACCAAAATATAGATTTTTAAAATTTTGTCTGTATGTCTGTTTATTTATTTGACTGTGCATCTGTGTTTGCGCTACTCTCAAAAACGGCATAACTTATATAACCAATGCAATTTTCCCTTTTGTATTTTGGCAAACTTTCCCTTAAATTTGATGTTTGTTTTATTTTAGTTGGTTCATAAGTAACTAAGTTATGTCAGTCAATATATTCACAAAAGTAGTTTTACTTTTATTAATGTCAGCGCCGCACTTTACATCGACACCAGAGCGAAGATATAACATTATAAAATATGTAATTTTCTGTTGTGGGAGCAGAACTCACAATCTCTCACGCTTACAATCATACGCTTGTGCCTCTCTGAAGTAATTCAGATGATAAAAAAATATATTTATTACATACGAGCGAAGCCGCGAGCGGGCCGCTTAGTAATTGAACTTACTTTATTCTTTCTTAATAATAGTAGTATCTTATAACAAATATTTTTTTTTCTTCACACTTAACATGTACCCCGCACATAGCAGGATAGGCAGAGGGAACTTGGGAACCTAGTTTAAAGACATTACGCCTGTATTTAAATCCAGCTATGTATTTAAAATCTTCCATTTCCTATTTCCGCCAAATTCAGGAGTGGTTGGTTTCAGGAGTGGTTGGATTCAGGATAGGATGCATTGTGTGTGGCGGAACTCAGCGCCGCACTTTGCCTCGTTACCAGAGCGAAGAAACGAAAATAATAATATTTAATTTCTCTAGTGGGAATAGAACCTGTAGCGTTCAGCGAACATGACTGGTCTCAATAACAATCAAAGTAATCAAATATCTACAATGTTTTAAATTACATTTCAAAATTATTGCACGAAAAATGTTTCTGATTTATATTACGGGACAGTCGAGACTAGCTTTTAAATCCTTTGACTACTTACTACTTAGTAAGTTCCCGAGAAATATTACTGTAATACAACATTTTCTTTTCTTATTAACAGAAACATTAATTTTAATTTCGAAATATTTATTATGTACTGTCTTTTTTTATAAGCTTCATTTGGACCATGCTATCAACCTATATGTGAAAATGTTGCAACGACATCGACTTACTTTTATTGTCCGATTTGCTTGAAACCATGCGCGGGTTCTCACTCCTCATGCGGTGACAAAACACAATATTATTTTGATTTTATTTAATATGATAAATCAAAACAAAATAAAGACAGATTTATTCTTTCCAAGTAAAATAATTTTAGTTCTTATTTACTTTGCTTTCATGTAATCACATAAGAAAAATATATTTCTATGGTCAAAAAACATCTGGTTCATTTATTCAATTTCCGGCGGAAGTAAAATTTATGCTTTGCCCGGCAAACCATATCCTGTCCGGAAAAAAAGCTATGTATTTACTGGATTTCTTAGAAGAACTGAAGGTTAGCTGGTCTATTATACTGTCGACAATGATTTAGACGACAGTCTAAATTGCATTACCAATCACATTCACTGTATGACCTCTTATCTCTACCTAAATAAATTCGGATTGATTCAACAAGTTCCGGTTACGAATTACATTCTAGAAACTAGATAATAATAGTAAAATCAGCTTCAAGCTATCTCCCGCACACGGCAGGCAGGTCATCATCATCATCATCTCCGTTCTCCACTTTCCGCCGAATTCTGAGGGTATTGTTTGTTGAGTAGCGGAACTCAACGCCACGTTATGGCTCGATAGCAGAGCGGAAAATGGAAATATAAATTTAAATAAATATCTCACTTCCTCGAGTGCGGATCGAACCAATAACCAGTCACTTTACAGTCACACAGTGACTACAACTTGCCTCTGGCCTTTTTTTATTTTAATAATATAATAGTAATATATGCATGTAATATTAGGGTAAGACAGAGAATATTAAAAAATCCTAATGTACGAAAAAATAAGAAAATAAGCAATAATCAGGTAGTTCATGTAGAAATTAACAAAATATCAGTCCTAGAAAAATCCTAGATACTTTCTTGCAATTTCACCCTTTAGAAAAGATAATCTAAAAACAATCTCATTTAATAAGAGTACCGTCGCGAAATGAACTTCCGTATAACGGGACGCTCAAAGGAAATAACATACTAGATCGCCCAGGATATTGCATCGAGGACGAGAAAGGGAAAATGCAGAAATTCTGAGTACTTCTAAAAGGTTCTAAAGTAATAATAAAATAAAATCAAATAAATCAGCTTCACGCTGTATCCCGCACATAGCAGGCTAGGCAGAGGGAACCTAGTGTTAAGACACTCCGTTCCCCACTTTCTGCCGAATTCTGGAGGCATTGCGTGTTGAGGGGCAGAACACAACGCCGCGCTTAACCTCGACACCAGAGCGAAGAAATGGAAATATAAATTTAAGTAAATATTTCATCTCCTCGAGTGGGGATCGAACACACAACCAGTCGATTTTGCAGTCACACCTTGTGCCGCTGCGCCACGACCGGCCTCAAAAAATAATAAAGTAATAATAAAACATTATATTTAAATTATATGGCCATGGCACAGTGGAACAGCACAGCGTTTGTAAATGCGACGGCTAAAGGCTCGATCTCTACCTCGAAGAATAAATTATGTGTTCTCCGGTTAGATAAGGTACGGCGTTGAGATCCACCATTTAAAACGCAATGTCTCGAATTAAGGCAATACGACAAACGGACGGAGTGTCTTTTGAAGGAATATTTATTGATGACATTACAAAATAATCTACAACCAGACAAAAGATAATAAAGCTGTAATATGGACCTTTATACAGGAGTAAATTATAATAAAATATTAAAACATTCAGGTGAACATAGCAAAGTATATAACATCTCCACATTAAGAGAAGATTACGGCGCGCAGTACCTACTAGTAGGTATTAATGTAGCGTAATGAGCTTAGTTCTCATTTAAATTAACCACCAGTCCTTGAACCCACCTTATTCCCTAAGCAGGTTAAATATTTATAAATGTATATGTTTTTTTTATTTTACACTGTATATCACAACACAGCAGGGTAGGCAGTAGGAACCTAGTGTTAAGACACTCCGTTGTCCATTAAGACACCCCTGTCGAATTCTGGAAGCATTGCGTGTTGAGTGGCGGAACTCAATGCAGCGTTTTGCCTTGTTACCAGCGCAAGGAAATTAAAATATTACATTTCATTGCCTCGAGTAAGAATGGAACTCACAACAAGTCGCATTTATATTATTAGTCACACGCTTGTGCAGTCGTAGCGCAGAACCTCGACTGGCCTCAATGATTTTATAATTATGTATTTAGAATTAACATATATTTTTTTAACAAATTTGAGAAAAGAGGAAAAGGAGATGGGAAAAAAAAGTAATTTATTATATATTTTTTCTTGAGCTTTTGCATAGAATTTAGTTTAGACATTACAGCTTATTAATAAGTTATCTTTTTTCAATAGTGCACTAAGTATAATCCCTTACGTGATAAAAGATAATGTTAATCATTATTTAATAAAAAAATATTATGATATTTTGGCATATAAGAAAATAATATTTTTATTTTTCAAATTGTAAATACATATACGAGTAATAGTTCACCTATCGAAAATTACATGACTTCAGCTTGTGCAATCAATTTCTATATTTATTATATTTCTATATTTATTATATATAAAATATGTATATCTTGTATATCTTCATAAAATTTAAATAATGATATAAATAAATAAATCAGCTTCACACTGCATCCCGCACACAGCAGTGTAGGCAGAGGGAACCTAGTGTTAAGACACTCCATTCCCCACTTTCTGCTAAATTCTGGAGGCATTGGGTGTTGATTGGCAGAACTCAACGCCGCGTTTTGCCTCGACACCAGAGCGAAGAAATGGAAATATAAATTCAAGTAAATATTTCATCTCCTCGAGTCGGGATCGAACCCACAACCAGTCGGTTTTACAGTCACACTTTGTGCCGCTGCGCCACGACTGGCCTTTAAATAATACAACTATAAAAATGTTTAAAATTTAACTCTCCTTTAATTGGAACTTGGCACGAGGTATTATTTTGTGTGCCAAAAATTATCTTAACTATTTTATTGCCAATAGGTCATTGTGATTCAGAACTTAAAATAATAAAGTATTTTTTTTTAACATGAAAAGTTAATTCAAACGTAATATTAACCCAAATGTAATTTCAGCTCTTTTCATGTCCTAATAAATTTATTTTCTTTCAAAACAATTACCCTTTCAAGGTGTAAATAAACAAAATCTATATGTTATCACTTTAATACGTTAAAGTGATAATATATAGATTATAGAGATAGAGATAGTGAAGGCCAGTCGTGGCGCAGGGGCACAAAGTGTGACTTTAAAACCTACTGGTTGTGGGTTCGATCCCCACTCGAGGAGATGAAATATTTACTTAAATTTATATTTCCATTTCATCGCTCTGGTGTCGAGGACAAGCGCGGAGTTGAGTTCTGCCACTCGACACGCAATGCCTCCAAAATTCGCCAGAGAATGGAGAACGGAGTATCTTAACACTAGGTTTCCTCTGCCTACCCTGCAGTGTGTAGGATTTAGCGTGAAGCTGAGTTTGAGTTATAGTTATAATACGTTAAAATATATCTTCTTTTAGCAAGTTTGTAAAAACAACATAAATAAAAGAAACAAAAACAAGAGATTACTTGAGTTGTATATAAAAAAATCTAAATCACACAAAAATCAAGAAAGGTAGTACAAATTTGATTGCGACATCTAAAAAACAAGTTACTGTAATTTGGGCAAATTTCAAAGGGATCTTTCAAAAAAGTCGAAAGTTTCAACGCGGATGACGAAAGAATACCAATTTTCTTGAGCATATTAAGGCTTAGAAACAAAGAAACGTTAGCAAACGGATCCATTGTTACATGCCGTAAGTAAATAAGTGCCAAAAAATTACAATCCTCAATCATCTTGACAAACAAAAGATGTTATAAGGAAGTCGTGCTCTAGATACGATGTTGTGTGTAATATGTTTGGTTTATGTTGTTTTTTTTATTATGCTGGTGTTTAAAGACAAATATATATATTTTTTGTCTATGAACATGATAATAAACATAACATAAATAAATTGGTACACAAATTGAACCTAATGTTAAGACAATTTACAAGGAATAAAAATATATTTATAAAAAAAGTGTTTCTTGTGTACCTTTCACACCTTTCATTATCTCTTGTCTAATTAAAAAAGTACGGCGTTTAGTTCCGCCGCTCTACTCGGAATATTCACAATTCTGTGTTGTAATCTAATTGATCTAATAAATATGAATATAATTTAACAACTTTCTTAAATTTTAAAATAGAAATCTATCTCTAGAAATCTATTTTTCATTAAAACACCGTCTTTACAGTTTCCTTAGGAAAAGGATATCAGCAAAATAAACCTCTAAGGCAGTGTAATGGATTGTTAAATTGAAGGAGGAAAACGGATCAAAATATAAGCTCATAATATATATTAAAGTTGCGGAAAATTACTATTTTTATTACATATGGCTCTATTAAAACACACTCTTTGCCTTTTTGCGCTGAATTTATGTGATAAAGAAATTTCTTTTTCTGAAGGTCTTTGTGTATTAAAGGTTTAATTTTTTCATATAATGTAAACAGTTTCGACTAATAGAAATATTACGTATTGAATGGTGTTGAATGGCCGTCAACACTGAGCTTAGTATAACATTATTATATTGTTAAATATGCTTTAAAACTGCGTAGAACTTTAAAACCCTCTCGCTATTAAAAGAAATGTTTATATTTTTTTATCTTACGCTTCGTCCTGAATACAGGAGAACCTGGTGTCAAGACACTCCGTTCGTCACTTTACGCCAGAATTCAAGGCATTAAATTTTGTGCAGCAAATCTCAACGCCGCACTTTGCCACACTTGTCATACGTCACATTTGTCACAGCCTAGTACACTATGGCCTCAATATTAACCCTTTTATATATAAAAATATATAAAAGGGTTATATCATAAATATGTCTTAATATATTTTTTAAATAGAGAAAAAAAATCCGATTTACAGCGCAAAGCGTGTGTTACTAGGTTTCATTACCCAACACACCAAATTGAAAATTAAAAAATATACTATATGTACCTATGTAGGCCAGTTGTGGCGCATAGGCACAAAGTGTGACTGTAAAACCGTCTGGTTGTGGGTTCGTTTCTTCGCTCTGGTGTAAAGGCAAAGCGCGGCGTTGAGTTCTGTCACTCAACACGCAATGCCTCCAGAATTCGGCAGAAAGTGGGGAACGGAGTGTCTTAACACTAGGTTCCCTCTGGCTACCCTGCTGTGTGCGGGATACAGCGTGAAGCTGATTATTTAACCAATTTTTGTAAGCAATATAATAAAAGCCGGTATACCACTAAACGGTTATATCCGCTGTTTTATACGCTACCAAAACGCATACCATGAAACTTCCCTCTATTGTCTTCGGGAAATAACCGTTCTTTGTAACAATAAGCTACATTATGTTACATTATATAACCATATTTCCGTAACATAAGTGTATTATAATCTTGTTTCCGTAATATTCCGTATGTGTGGGTGTTCTCGCTTATCCTGCGGCCATCTCTTCTGTATGAAAGGTACATTTAGATAAATTTTGATGATCTTGATATATTTAGGATACGTGAAAATGAGGGTTAAAACGTTTTATGAAAAAAATGTAACAAAATTGATATTTTAGTATGAAACATAACAATGTATAACAAAATCATTGCTATGTATACAAAAAAAAATCAGCTTTACGCTGTATCCCGCAGCAGAGTAGGTAGAGGTATGCACACAGCAGGGTAGGCAGAGGGAACCTAGTATTAAGACACTCCGTTCTCCACTTTCCACCGAGTTTTGGCATTGCGTCTTGAGTGGTGGAACTCAACGAGAAGTTACAATAGTGTTAATGTAAATGTTAAATTATATGTTCTTACCAAAATATCAACTTTGTTTTAAATAGAGTTTAAATTTAACCCAACACAAATGGTCGTTAGATGAAAAATAGTATGGCTTAACTCATAAATACATTCTCTTACCTTTGTAGAACCTAGTATTAAAACACTACTCCACTTTCCGCCCAATTTTCGAGCGATTGCGTTTCGAGTGATGTAACTCAACGCCGCAATAAAGAATAGAAATAACTATTCAAAAGGTATTCCCATAACATAATTCCAGCATTTAATTACTAAAAGTTTCCAGGAAATATTATACAAGCATTAACTCGCAAACGGGTAATCTCCTGCGATTTCTTGCAATGCGGTAATAATTCGATGCGTCAAAACCAGTAGCTATTAAGATCCGGGATACCGTTAAATACCAAGGACGGCTAGGACTCGTTACTAGGTGCTCCTTGGTGTAAATCATTTTGAAATTTTATTTTTCGTGTTAATAAATTTAAGCAGAATAATTAATTATAAAGTATATCGACCGTCGTCGTGCCTTAGTGCAGACGAGAGAGACAGTTGTGAGTTCAGTTTTCATTCAGAGGAATATTTTTTTTTTATTTCAACGCCTTTCTAATAAGGCAAATGGTGGCGTTGAGTTCCGCTCAATACTCATGACTTCGTAAATTTGGGCTGTAGGTGGGAAACAGAGTGTTAAGACACTCTGTTTAAACTACTGACTAGATTTCCTCTGCCTACCCTTCCATATGCGGGTTACACAGTGAAGTTATACTGACAGATATGTTTCATTCGTTTTCGTACTACAGATAACCAATTTGTGACGTAGTTGCCTTACGCCTCTCTTTTTCATAATGGACGTGATGCGATTAAAATATATTATACATTTGTGATTAGACATTGAAAATGTACTAATAAATCTCTGATATCATAAAAATACATAACAATATACTACATGGTGAACGTGTTTGAATGCATACCACTCAGGGGCTATATTCCTCTTTGGATCTAGATATATGTTTATGTCTAAATATAAGACCATGTAGAATATATATATAAAGCTTTGCCTTAATGATAGAATGAATGTTCGCATTCGTATATTTATTTATACATACGTTTCACGAATATGGATTTCAGAAAAATATATTCGAAAATTTTATTACGTAACTTAAATAAAAAAGTATTAATCTCTTATGATTTTATTGCTAGAAAAAGAAATTTAACCTCGTTATCAAATTATTAGCTTTTATTTTTCTTTATCTTATTTTATTATAATATTTTACTTTGGCTAACCTCTAAGCCGACAAGCCATAGACAAATTAGACTAAGATCCTAGGCCCCCAGACCTACGTAACATTTTAGCAAAGCTGAAATTTTGAGGTTTAATAGTCTAATATATAATTAAGACGTTGTGTATATTTATTATTGCCAGACCCTTTACTCCCGCTACACGTCCTAAATGTTGTTTGAAATTGGGGCAACTACGTTATACTAGTAATTTTACATATATTATTTAAAGGACTATTTCATCTATCTATTTCATCCCTTTTTAGCACCCAAACCAATCCCAACTCAATCATTCTTCTAGACAGAGATGTGCCTTAAGTTGACATTCGTGGATGTCCAAAAAAATATTCTTTACATCACTACTTCCCATCTAATATACTGGATGTATAATATTTATTAAAAAAAGCTGAGAAAAAAATTACAATCTTTTAATTAAGAATCACCCATAACGTAAAAAGTCAAACACAGTCTAAATAAATAACGTACGTATCTAAAAATAACGTACGTATCTAAAAATATTTCAATTACTAAAATCTATATAATTTTATATTTTTTTTATTATTCTGAGGCCAGTCATGATTTACTTAAATTTATATTTCCATTTCTTCGCTCTGGTGTCGAGGTTAAGCGTGACGTTGAGTTCTGCCACTCAACACGCAATGCCTCCAGAATTCGGCGGAAAGTGGAAAACGGAGTGTCTTAACACTAGGTTCTCTCTGCCTACCCTGCTGCGTGCGGGATACAGTGTGATTTTTTTTTGTATATTTTAACACATACATACGAGTACGTAGAATAGTACATAACATTAGCACGAAACAGAGTAATAATATATTTGTTAAAACACAAGATAAAGCGTAAAGATAATCAAGAGATAAGATTAAATTTAAATCAGCATCTCACTTATTCATCTCGAGCTAAATCTTTAACGAGCATAGTACGCCTGGTGGTGACCGTAAGGAATCTAAACCGCAAACAGCTACAGAATGTAACATGGCAGCGTTGTGATTAAGCGAGGCGTTATTTATATATAATATAGATAATAAATATGTAATTTAATAATCTTGATTTTGAAGTAATTAACTTAGTCTGTTACCCGACTGAAGACCAAAAGGAGGGTTATGTTTTTAGCGGGTATATATGTATGTATGTTAATATGTTCCCTTGTAACTCTTAAGCCAGTGAACTAATTTTGTTAAATGATACGTCGGTGGATTTATCTTGATGGCATGTTTTTCACTGGATATCCTCATAATAATTTAGTTTACGCAGTTGGGTTTCTTGTTTTGTTTATAATTTTAATTCGATTTCAGTCAAGGACTTCATTTAATAATTCAATTTAACTTCAATTCAACTTGTGCCATCAAGACAAATCCAACGACGTATCATTTATCCGACATCCGACATATGCGTTAATAAACTAATCCTCTTTTTAGACTTCGCCGCAACCGGGAAAAAATTACGTAGTACGTATATAAGTCCGTACATAGAGAAAACATACATCACTTAGCTTAGATCTGATGTGTTGCGGAATTTAACGCTGCATTTTCTAAGTGCAGAAAAAATCCTTTATAGGATTGAACCCATAACCATGCATAATATATAGTCAAATTTGCGAAATTGTGCTATAAGCCTATAATTTATCATTAAAATGTACACTTTAGTAAAACCTGACAAAAAACCCCCAACGAATTTCAATATTTAAGATAAGATTAATACGTTTATTTATAAATCACGTCACGTTGACATTACCCGCGTACAGAATAAAATATCTCGGTGATACTTGAAAGTATGACGGATGAATGTCGTCCTGAAATAAGTGGATATTCCAGTAAATATTTTCTATATTTAGCTATTTTTGTACAATTTGTTTATATATGTTTTATATGATATAATATATTTATATATTATGTAATATACATATATTTATATTGTATGATTATAATTTATATATTTTTGCCTAATAACCATATCTATCATACAGTATGACAAAGCGCAGTGTTAGATTTCACTCAATCACGTTCGTTATATACTCTAAAATATCTATTTTATTCTCTTCTTCTTCTTCTGCTTCTTGGCATTAATCCCGGCTTTTGCCAGGGTCTGCCTTCCTACTCAACCTACTCCACTTTGCACGGTCTTTAGCGTCCTCGGTGGTTAGACCATTGGCTCTCATGTCCTGCTTCACGACATCCAACCAGCGCTTCCTTGGGTGTCCGAGAGGTCTCACTCCAGGGACTGACATAGCAAGATACTTGCATCCGATATAGTTCCTAGGCCGGCGCGTAACGTGACCAAACCATCTCAGGCGACGCTCTTGGAGCTTATCCGCTACGTCACGGACTCCAAGACTACCTCGAATGAATGTGTTGCGTATGCGGTCAGACCGCGTTACGCCGCACATCCACACCAGCATCTTCATTTCCGTGACGTGACGCTCCTGAGTGTGCCGAGATAGTGCCGGCCATGCTCTTGTATATCAGACCCTTGAGCTTGGGCGGTATCCTGCGATCGCAGACCACACCAGTGACTTGCCGNAGGATTAAGAGAGGATTTCTTGAAATTCCTATGCGATAGGATCGGGATTTTTAGTTTTATAGTCTACACAAACTTACAAACTAATAACTAAAAACAATTAAAGAGAAAAATGTTTAACTATTTATAGGATTTATGCATCATATTAGAAACAACGTTAAAATTTTCACAACTATATAAGGAAAAATAAAAGCTTAACGTTAACCCAGATAGCTGACGTCAAAATCGTTGATCAGATACCGATCTAGTCTAGGCGCATTTCGATTCGCAAAACACATATCTATATTGAAACTTCGTTTTAATAAAATTGAATGGATGACATATATTTCTTTTCGTTTCACATTTTCAACAATTTTAGTTACAATATACGAAACTATTAACTAAATTGTGAAATTAAAAGCAGCTTTTTTGCTTCATGGTGTATCCCGCATGTGACAAAGTAGGTAAAGGGAATCTTAAGTCACTCTGTTCCCCATTTTCTGTGCAATTTTCGAAAAATTACGTGTTAAAGGACAGAAATCAACGGTGCGCTTTGTATTTTTACCAGAAGAACCGAAAATCGGAAACCGAATCCACAACCGTCGCTTCACCGTGTGCTGTGACTGGTTATTTATATATATATATACATGTATATATATATACATATATATATATATATATATATATATATATATATATATAGGTTCATCAGATACAGCCTGCTGACGAGCGGACAGACAGACAACGGAGTCATAGTAATAAGGTCCCGTTTTATCCTTTGGGTATATAACTCTTAAAAATTACAGAAATTAAAGTACTTAGCCTGTAACGTTAGTTTTTAACTTCCTATATGAAAATATCAGTTCTTTCAGATATATCCGCTCACACATAGCATACACCACTGGACAACAAGTAGTGAGGTGAAATAAATCCATTCGTACAATAACGGTAACGTTATTTTCTCTGAATAGCACCATTTGTTCGTTGGCGTGTTCGTGTTAATTACAATTTACAGTACGCAGAATCGCCAATTAATTTGTTAATTACTAGTGCTCTTAATGTAATGTTTTCTGTAAATGATATGAGTATGATTGAATGCGTTAAATACTTTGACTTGTTTTCTGTACTTATGTTTAATTAGAGCGACGCAATTGGCGTCGTGGTTGTGGTGCAATGGTTGTGAGTTCGATTTTTACCTTATTAAATGTCAATATTTATAAAATATCTTCCATTACTTGCTCGAGATAAAAACGGCGTAGCATTTTTTTGGATAAACAAATAATGTAAAAAATGTAAGCACCGTACGTATGCCTTAAAAATAATTATAATATAATTCATTTATATAAGTATAGATAGACTATAGAATAAAAGTAAATAGCATTATTTCTCGTCAAAAGAGCGTTTTCCACAGTAATCACTTTTGTAAAAATGTTCCTTCAGAAATGTTAACAACAAAAGTTATAACAACCGTATCAAAGTTTCACCGTGGTGAGTAGGCAAGGGCTCAAAGACCGTCGAGTAAGATTTTTTTACAGTGCTTATGTATATTATTAGTATAATAGGGGTTGAAAGTGAATGTGAATGAATGACCACTGATGGTAGAAACGTGAAGTTTTGGCTGATGTTTATGAAAATAAACATAAGTCCAAATTCACGTTTCTATTTACCATCAGTGGTTACGGCTGTGCGTGCGTTTATGCCTCAATCACTGGGAACTTCTCCTTTTATATATTGATAGCATACTAGTCGTCGTCCAAAGATTTGTTTGCTTAGAGTATATAATTTAAATTGGGAAATCCCTGTAGGAATTTCGTGCTCCACATCCCTCGCCTCACATAATGCCAATCTGCATGCCAAATTAAATTTTTTTAGTCTGTACGTTGTCTGTCAGTTACTCAGCAACAGAAGAGTTTTATAATATATAGATTATATAACATATTAAAAGTAGCGTAGAATAGGAGATGACATCATTATCATAATCGCAACCGCAACCGTAACCGTAACCATGTCACTGAATTTATTTAATGTTCTATCTAGTGCCATTGTGATAACCGCTCTCTGGGTACAGAGATGGACTTGTATTAATTGACTTTTTCTCTATCTCTTATTCTTTTAATTTCTTTTTATTCCTATTAGCACTGATCGTGCATTCCGACCTTTTTTATTTCTGCTTAAAATAGATATTATTGCAGACATAAGTAAGATACATGAATATGTATGAATATGCATTTTTAAAAAGAAAAACAAGCCTTCACCCAGGTGAAATTGGAATTTGGAACTATGCCATATTTTCATTATAAAAAATACTTTTAACCCGCAAACTGTCGAATAACTTATACGATTTCTAAGAGGAGCGGGTTCAAATCTACGTTCAAATATTTATATATTTTCTTAAAAAATATTTAAAAAGTATATGTAAATATTCAAAAAATTCTCTTTCCCCACAACAAAAGCTGACATCAAACAGTTATGAACAAAGTAATGAGCGTGAAAGCCGCTATGCAGACGACCTTCCAACCCCGTACAGTGCGCACGTTACGAGCACACCGGCGTTATACTTAATTATGTAGGATTTTAACAAATAGCTTCAATATGCAACACAAAAGGGACTAAAGTAACAGAAAGGTTACTAAATATTGAACGTAGTAATATGGAAAGGGTTGTATTATAAATTAGTTTTTTTAGCTTTATGCTATATTTTGCATAAAGCAGGGTAGGAGGGACTCCTCTCATAGTATTAAGACACACCCTTTCCCACTTCCTGCTGGCTTGTTACGAAAGCAAGGAGATGAAATAAGTATAATCCCGTGAATAATGATCGAACCCACAACATTCGCATTTATACTCACATGTTAGACTACTATGTCACTACCTCTACCCGAAGGCCTCGTATTCTTTAAACACTCTTCATAATTTCAATATTATTATAAAATTAAAATTCAATTAAATCAGTTTCACGGTGTATCCCGCACACAGCAGGGTAGACAGAGGGAACCTAGTGGTAAGACACTCCGTTCCCCACTTTCTGCCGAATTCTGGAAGCATTGCGTGTTGAGTGGCAGAACTCAACGCCGCGCTCAACCTCGACACCATCATCATCAACTCGAGTGGGGAGCGAACCCACAACCAAAAGTCGGTTTTACAGTCACACCTCGTGCCGCTGCGCCACGACTGGCCTCAATATTATTATAGTTTTCTCAAAAATCGAACCCGTCACCTTTACAGTCAAACACTGTACCGCTGTGCGACGACGTCAGCATATTAGACGATTAAACCCATTACATCATTGTAGTACATAGTATTGTATAGCAAAATAAATTATTTCTTTTTTACTATCTATATTATAATCATTAATAAATATTCGTTACGGTATTAACGGAACTCGCGCAATTGATTACGACTTAATAAGGTTTTTTTGTACTACTTTTTGCAGCTTCAGATTCAGCGATAGATATTAAGGCATTGTGTTTAATCAGAAGAGAATTGGACATTGTTTTGACAATTTTCAACTTTCTGATCGAAGATATAGAGTATATTTTAGATTGTGTTTCGCCAAGCTTTTCTTTTAAATTAGAATTGATGACTTGCGACCGCATATGCGGAAAAACAGAAAATGAACGTTGTTAGTAGTACAATGACATATGTGACGTGGTTTACTTGGATATATTTGATTGTGGTCGGATGTGGTATGCTCACATATAATGGAAAAGGAAATTTATAAATTTTATTAATATACAGCAATCGTAGGTATACGATGACTCCTCACTGGAGTGCGGATTTTTTTATAGAAATATTTTTATAAACTAGTTCTTTTTCTAGGTTCACGCTGTATACCAATCCTAATACCCTGCCACTTAGCAGGGAAGGCAGAGGAATGAGGATATGAAATTATTAAATATCTCGTTTCCCCGCGTGGAAATCGAACCCACAACCGTCGCAAGCTTGTACCCCTGCTCCACGACGGCCTCAATATCTTTTCTTATTGTAAATATTTGTATTTATATTTTTTAGTTTAGGGAACAAATTACCTTATGTTACCTGTATAAAAACCATAATATTATAATAAAAATATACAAATAAATTCCTTAGGAATTGTCATCTAATCAAATTTTTAATTTAAATTAATTTAATAAGGTTATAGTATAAAACCACCATTCAAGACAATTTCCAAACATCTTTGCTTTATATCTTATTTTCTTAAAAAAATCTATATTGACAATATCCTATATTCTTTCTGTACTTTCCGCTTTTTTAAGGAATATTACGTGTTAGATTGCGAAACTAAACTCAAGTTTTCATCTCAACAGATCAAATATATAGAATTTAATCCAACGTATGTGGTAAGTCCCGTAGATAGATAAACCGTTAGCGTAACTATCTCCGAATATAATCGGTGGCTGTTGACATCATGCGTTTTTTGTCAGCTGATTTGACCTCCCATAGGTCAATAGCTTTGAAATCCCATTGGTTCATATAATTAAGAAATAAATATAACACGTTCAGATATTTGATTGTAAAAAATATACGTATGGCATCACGATACTAGTGTTCTAACACTCCGTTCGTTCGAGATTTTGCGTACTAAGTTCAGAACTCAATGCCACGCTTTCCCCTGTCATCAGAGCGAGTAAATGAAAACAATTGACTTGAGTGGAAATCGAATTCACAGCCGTCGTATTTGCAGTCAGAGGCTGTTCCACGTCAGCATCAAAATAATGGAAATTGGGTTTTTCTTCATATGAATACTGAAATAGCATAATATTGCGGTAGTGTTACAAGAAACTACATAAGTAAAAGAAATAATAAAAGATATATAATTGAAGTAGAAAAATCACATAGGGCTAAATATAAAATGAATCCAAGATCTTAAATAAATAGCTTCCTGTTATTTTTTAAGATATTCCTTTATCGACACGACGTTTTCGCCAGACTATTTATCTTTATTATTACCTTCAGTAGAAAAATCAAACATTAAATTCAGAATTCAGATAGATAATATATGAATATGTAAAATTATTACCGCCGTATAATTATGGATTCGATTCGCAGTTTGTAACATAAATTATTTTGATTTCCTCGAAACAAGAAAAAACGCGACATTGCGTTGCCCTACTTAACGCGCATTGTCTCGAAAATTTTATTAAAAGTGGAAAACGGAGTGTCTTAACACTAAGTTAAAGAAATATATTTATAAATTCATTTTATTACATTTAAGCAAAATACTATTATTAAATCTTTTAGCTTTAAAGAACCAAAAAAAAAATGCTATGATCTCCATTACTGATGAAACAATATAAGTTTACATTCATGTAAATGTTTTATGTATGTAAGTTTAAGTGTTTTTTCAATACAGCGGGTATTGAAAAAACACTTAAACTTACATGTGTCACAAAAAACTAAATCAATCCTTAGTCCAGTTACAGAAACCTGCATATATTCGAATAATAAAAGTGTCACAAGAATAACCTTCATAAAATTACCATTTTGAGTTGACTTTTGTACTCGTAAGTGCCATTGCCTAATAAGATTTGATTTTAAATATGTATGATGCTTAGGATAATATGGGGCTGTGTGAAAAAAATAACACGAAGATATATAAAAAATGAAAATATATAATATAAAAACCAAGGTGTATAGTAGCTTACATTAGTTATCTCACAATCCTTTCAATAGGTATACGACTAGAAACAGCCTAAGATGCGCGAGTTCAAATCTCGCTACGTTAAAAAATATATATATAAAAAAAAGAAACATTTTTTTTAAATGTTTCTTTTTTTTTATACATATATTTTTTTTATTTTTTAAAACCTATGTAGGTACATTTAAAAAATATATATATATTTTGCTTTCCCCAGTTTGCGGAATATACGTTAAAATGTAAAAAATAAACTTCACCAAATATCTTAATTTAAACAAAAATATTTTATTTTTAAACATTTTTAAAAATATTTTAATTCTGTAAAACAAAGGCAGTGCAAAAATATATTATAATACAATCAATGTATATATAAGCTTCCAAAATTAGGAGGCCAAACGTCGAAAGTCGTTATACCCAATTAAAGCAGCATTGCTCATAAAACTGTCATGAATATACATATCTGCAAAGTTTTAATTACACAATAACAACAATAAGTAAAGTATAATTTAGGTTCCACGATATGTATTTGGGTAACTTAATAAGAGTATATAGGGTACGTCCAAAGACCCATCCACTTTGTCGATGTTTGGAGCTTTATGCTTAAAGTTCGACCTTGAGTTATTATCTTAGAGACATGTTCTTAAACTCGAGTTAATATTGTTTTATATTAAGGATAACACTAGTAATGATGGGGCCAGTTGTGGCGCAGTGCGCGCTGTGATTGTAAGCGCGTTATGTTTTGGGTTCGATTCCCACTAGAGGAAATTAAATATTAAATATTTTAATTTTCTCGTTCTGATAAAGAGATACAGCGCGACGATGAGTTCTGCCCCTTAAAATAATGTCTACTATTATAGAATTTGGCGTAAAGTGCAAGACGAAAATGTCTTATAAGTTTAAATAAATATGAAGTGAGAATCGAAGTTTAACATAAACTTTAAAAATATTACTACACAAAAAAGTATAACAAAATAGCCTAGTTAAAATTTTAATAGGTTTTTTAAAAGAACGCTTTATGAGGTGACTTTAGTCATTAACTCTTGACCTAGGACACAACGCGTAGGTAATGTTGTTGAAAAAGTAATTATATTCGCGTGAATAGAGTACCTACCTTCATATTATCTGAACCTTTTTTAAACATTTTTAAAGTGTTATTCCACACTTAGGAAAAAAATACTTATTAAGAAAACGTATAAATTCCGCTACGTTCAAATTTTTATACGTTTTTGTAATAAATATAATATGAACGTTGTTTTTGTAATATATTATAAAATCGTGGATTTTCTTTAGTTTCACGCTGTATCCCGCATTTAGCAGGATAACCAGAGTGAACCCGGGAACCTAGTGTTAAGATACTCCGTTCCCATTAAACACTTCTGTAGCCCGTCAAATTCTCAAGGCACTGAGTTTTGATTGGATCAATGGCACGCTTTGTTTCGATAGCAAAGCGAGGAAATAATAATTAATTATTTCATTTCCCGACTGAGAATTGAACCCACTGTAGCGTTTACTGTCACACGCTTGTGCTCCTGCGTCACGACAGTCTCGATTTCATGAATTAATTAATATATTTAATATGACCCAAAATTTTGTTTCAGTAAAAAGTTCACATTCCACTTTTTGTAAGGCTTAAGGGTTATCCCCAGAAAGTTATATGGGACATTTCAACAATCTAAATCCAATTCTGTTAATAAAAAGTTGAACTGAACACTCGGCCGTTGGGAAACTGTTCGAAATGTCTTTAAAAACGATGAATTTGCAAAAACCGATAAAAAGTTTCGATTAAATGATTTTATAATGTTTATATTTACACATACAGCTTACTACTACTAATTACTACATTTTACTAATACTAATTTCAATATTAAAATCTGTCGTGGCACAGATACATTATCTATAAAGGCGACGGTTGTAGATTCGAGCCCCACTCGTGGACAAATAATTTTCATTTCCTATTAACAAAAAAACACACGGCGTTGAGTTCCACCACTCATATGTAATATCTCGAAAAATAGGCGGCGTATTGAGGATGATAGCGAGCTTTCCTTGCCTACTCTACCGGACACACACATACATACATATATGCCGGATGTAGTGTGAAGCTCGAAGAAAAAAAAATCCAATGCCAGTTTCATAATTTCTCTAAATTCGACGTGAGTTATAATTAAAGCAAATGGAGTAGCTGTTTATATTATCGATATGTTTAGATTTTATATTGTCGATTTTCCTTTTTCATCGTTTCTAAGAGACTTATATAGTTAGCGCTTAGGCGCGTATTAATGGGATAAACTCGATTGCCACAGAAATCTTATTTTATAACTTGTAACGACTCTTGTAACGAATATAATGTATAATTAGATTATTTTACTGACATCAGAAAAGTCCTTATAAACTATCAATTATTGTTATTATTAGCTCCACCCATCTCCCGCATACAACAGAGTAGATAGAGCGGACTTAAGCCAAGTACCAAGATATTCCGTTTTGGATTTTTCGTCCAATATCGAGACATCAATAATTCGTCAAATGGCGACGTGTGGTTCCACCACTTAACACCCAATATCTCGGAAAGTGGGGAACGGAGTGCCTTAACAATAGTATCTGATAGGAAACTGATTTTTTTAACCGATTTCTGTAAAAGGAGGAGTTTTTTTTACCTCAGAACTTGACTGGGCGAACCGATTTCGATGATGCTTTTTTTGCTTTGAAAGTTAGTGGTCCCATTTTAGCTTGGTCAATTTCTGATAATGATATCCGTGAGAAAATCACATAAGTCTTAAATTTGCATTAAGTATGTTTGCGACAAATGGACGAATAACTCAATATCCCGCCAATCGATCTCGATGATTCAAGGGTAGTTTGATGAAAGTTTGGTTAGGTTCCGATTATGGGATCCGCTTGAAATTGAAATAGCCGGTTTTTATTGTTAAAAATTATATTTATTAAGTTATTCATTTATAACATGTATACAAATGCGTGTGCGCAGCCGCTTAAACGCAGATTAAATCCAGTCCAGTTAACTCGGGAATAGCAATTTAATTTCACGCTACTCAACTATTTCTTGTAAAATATATTTGTACTAATAATACAGTTTAATTTGCTTGTAACTCGTTGAATATTTCCTGGACATGTGATGACGTAAGACTCTTGGGGTAGAGTTTTCGCCTTCTTATCTTATCTTATGTTACATTTTTATAACTATATATTTTTATTGAACGCCGTTTTTTTATTACTAACCGCTCCCCCCAGAGGGAATCGAACTCACAAACGTCGTATTTCTAATCAGATTTGCGCCGCGCTAGCCTCGATTTTAATCTGACTGTACAATAATTGTAAAAATAGAATTTATTTTAAATATGAATTGATTACTAGGCCAGTCGTGGCGCAGCAGCACGAGGTGTGACAGTAAAACCCACTGGTTGTGGGTTCGATCCCCACGAGGAGATGAAATATTTACTTAAATCTATATTTTCATTTCTTCGCTCTGGTGTCGAGGTTAAGCGCGGCGTTGAGTTCTGCCACTCAACACGCAATGCCTTCAGAATTCGGCAGAAAGTGGGAAACGAAGTGTCTTATCACTAGGTTCCCTCTGCCTACCCTGCTGTGTGCGGGATACAGCGTGAAGCTGATTTTTATTTGATTTTTATTATACTATATGTTAATGTTAAGTGAAGGACATTGAATATTATTTGCTGCTTATTTTTCACCTTCAATTGCCTCCCGCTGAAATATTATGTTTATCTAACAGTGCACGATATTTTATCTTCTTTATAATATACGTTCATGTTTTCATAAGTCGGTTTGTGATTTCAGACATAAAGTAATAAAAAAAATCAAAAGTCTTATCTTTTTAAAACTTTATAGTACCGGGTATATCTACTATCGCTAGAAAATTGTATTAATCAGACATAGACGTATAAGATACAAATATACATACATACATACATAATATCCAAACACACGCATACACATAGAAAAATTAAAAACTTAACACTATAATGAAAAAATAAATAAAAAATAGCACTAAACTTAACGTCATTTGTCGTTAAGAATGAGCGATCTCACTTTCGCTCGCAGTACAGTTAGACGGCGACAGACGAACTCAGAATGGCCGTGAATAATGAGGTGTTGTTATAAATGAATTAGAACGAGTTATTGTTACCTATAGTCGCGTGGATGAAGCGTGTCTGTTTCATATTAGGAGATTGTTATGGGTTCAAAGGTGTAAAAAATCTAAATTATTTATTAGGTTTACCTTTTGTTTTACTAGTTGCGGGAGGTAACTCTGATTCGTAACTGAAGTAAGTTACACTGAAACAATTAACGATAGACGGATATTCCAATACAAAAATAATTTTTCAATTGTACTTCTTAAGGTTAACGCGTTCTACCAAGACAATTTTGAGTTTATAAATTAGTATAGATTCCTGATTAAATAAATATACATAAAAAGTATTCAAAAAGTTTGGATTTATATACCAAAGATAATATTAGTCGAATTTGACGTTTGAGTCGCAAATCCTAGACACTGCCCCCAAATAAATATTATAAATAGTCAAAATTCTAAATTTCTTTAAATTATCAAATTAAAAATTAAAAAATACTCGTACTTAATTACAACAATCTAACCTAACCAACCTTAATAAATAATTTTAAGAAAATATTCTAAATTACCTTAAAAAGCAATAATAGCATATTGTATTTTAAAACTCATATGAAACATTATTTGCTATAGAATTACAACGTTGATTTCATACGGCTTCTAATTTATTCATTCCCACGGTATGCCTCATACACAATAAACTGGCGAAATGGGTTTTGCCCATAAATGGAAATATCAATTTAGGAGATTTCAAATGTACTATGAATGTACAATACAATACTTCAATTAGGAAATAAAAATAAGAGTATATATATTTCTTTTTTCATAAAAAAAGATTAATATTCATACAATGGCCGCTTTGTATATTAGTCTGTAAGCGCGACAAGTTGTGGGTTCGATTCCCACTTAACGAAATTAAATATTAAAAACTTTAATTTCCTCGCTCTGGTAACGAAGCAAAGCGTTGAGATGCGCCACTCAACACACAATGCCTTCAGAATTCTAATTCGCAGTGTCTTAATGGAAACAGAGTGACTTAACGTACTCTGTCCCACCCTGTGGGATACATCGTGAAGCTGAAAAAAAAAGAAAAAAGAAGAAGAAAACAGGATTTTCCATCTTACGTTCAAAATTCCACACAAACAAAGTTGCAGTCGACGTTAACTATAAAATGAAACCACAGAAATCCTTTTAATAACTTAATAAAGCAAAGCTAATATCAATATAAATAATGATAGTAATATCTAGAGAGGAACAACAAACTGCAACGAACGCTGAACTTTCATAACATTGCACTATTATTAGACTTAAGATGATCCTAGCACTAATAGGTATATTTTATATAAGGAAACATAATAGCGAATGGGAAGGCTTAATCCGTACTACGGAGCTTTGATCGCTGTCGAGAAATAAATTGCGTGAAACCCGCTCAAACAGATGTATCGGCGATGTAAATGTTGTTTCGTTACTGTAGGTGTGGGTAGATACTTTGTAACTTAGGTTTTTCTTTATTTAAACGTTATATTCGTATCGTAGTGGTAGTTGTTAATTGAGTTCTTTAAGTTTTATGATTAGAAAAAGCAAGAAGCAAGTAATTTCATACTTTTTCTAACTCAGTATGTTAGGCAGTGGAAACATAGTAATATTATAATCATTCCTTCGAGCGATCGAATCCAAAAGCCATCGTGCTAACAGTCTGACCCCGTCTCACTGCGCCACGACGGCTTCATTATTATATATAGACTACCGGCCTCCGCGCGGCTTCGCCGGCTTGAACTATACGTATTCACGGAAAATTATTTGTTTTAATATTGCTATCTATGCTGGTATGCACATAATAATTTGCAATTTAAATCTTTTCAAAGTTTATTTGATTTTATGTGCATAACATGTATTAAACATTTTTAGGTATTTCATATCTATTTAGGTATGCGAACACGACAAATGCGGTTTTTACTGTGTAAGTCTCAACCTTGCGAGAGTTCTAGCGCACAAAGTAAGCCTTTGTGTTGTTCCTCAACCCCCTGCATATTTCAATGTTAGTCCCATAAAAATCGATTCAGCTGTTGGTGAGACTAGCCTGGATAAAAAGAAAAAATAAAAAAAGTATAAACAATGCACTTTGAAAATCACAATTATTTTTAAATACACACACATACAAACTTCAACATATTTATTTATATATAGATACCAACATCAAAAAAAAGTACCACTATTAGACAATCAACACACAGGTGTATCGCAATAAAGCCAGGCGCGAACCGCAATAACTCAAGTAACGAGATCGCAACAAATAGCCGCCCGTCCACCGCGCTATCAGCGATGCTAATCGGTATTATTTATCCATATAAAGGAGCTTGACAACGTTTGACTGTATATCGAGAAGCCTTAGCCTGCAGGTTCGTCTTAAATTATTGTGGATTATGAGTAATTTATTTGATTATATTACGTATTTGGTGGGACAGCTTCGGTAGGAAGAAGGTGATGTAGTGATAAGTCATTCCTTTCTCCATTTTCTGATCTTTTAGCTTTATATATGCAAACATATATAAAGCTAAAAGATCAGAAAATGGAGAAAGCGCACACGCAACGCTTTGCTTAAAGTACGAGCTAGGTACTTAAAAAATTATGATAAAGATTTTTTAGAGTTTCACGGCGTAACCCGGCATGGTATTGCTTAAGTACAATTATCAACACCCAGAAGAGAACCAAGTGTTAAGACACTACGTCAAAGATTCAAGATATTGTAGGATGAGTGGCTGTTCTACGGCGGAGGAATAAAAATAATTCATTCTCACTAATAAGTGTTGAAATGTAAAATTATATACAAGTGAGGTTAGGTAATTTATTACAAAATAGTTCAGAATAAACACACAAAAATAATACACAAAAAAAAATTATAAACAAAAGATTGTACAGACGTCCGTGACTAATTACGGCACAGGAAAGCTTAGAGCTCTAAGCTCATTTGAAATATTACCTTACCATGTAAAGCCTTACTATTAATAATATACTCTTATTACGGAAATATAAGAGGACGAAGTATTATGAAATAGAAATATTGGGAACGACGATCGATGTATTTGAAAATAATAATGGTAATTTGTTTTTACACAGTATATCTTCATAAATTACTTGTATGTAATGTGTTATTTTAATATTTTTGTGCTAGGTTCGTTTATTTATTCCAGTTTATTACGATTTCACGCTTTAGGTGGAGTGTCTAGTGTCAAGACACTCCTTTTCTACTGTTTCACTACTAAATTTACTACTAAGCTTACTAAATTTGAGATATTGCGTGTGACGTGGCGACAGTCATTGCTCCGCGCTTTGCCTTACTGGGCTGGTGATATTTACATTAGTAAATAATTTATTGACGCGAGTGGAAATGAAACCCACTGCTGTTAACTTTCAGAGATTATCATTTCTTGTTAAAGACAAGATGTGGCGTTCAGTTTCGCCGCTCAAGACGTAATGTATATAAAATTGGGCGGTGCGTTAAAACCAGAGTGTTTTGAATTTGATACTAAGTTTCCACTGTATTTTAGCTCCGCGTTGTATCCCAATATATGGGGATACAACATGGAGCTATAACAAAAATACCTTGATTTTTTTTTAGCATGGTAGGCAGAGGTAACCTTGAAGCCTAGTGTTAAGACAGTTCGTTCTCCATTTTTTGCCGAATTCTCAAAGCATTGAGAGTTGAGTGGCGGAACTCTACGCCGTGTATTGCCTTCATAACCAGAGCGAAGAAATGAAAATATAAAATTTACCATACCCCCGACTAGCAATCGAACCCATAAGCGTCGCGTTCACAATATTACCACTGCACCTATCCTTGAAATGAAATTTTAAAACACATTAAAATAAAATATATAACTATAAAAAAAACTTAAAACTGTTTCTTTATAATATAATTACTCAAACCTACTATTATTATTTTGTGAAAAGTGCCATAAAACTATATCTATCCATCTTCGTGCTTTCACGAGATGATCTACCGATGTATCACACAGCGCACGCAACGCTCCACATCTGATAGGACATTCGTCAAATGGCTTTCTTTATACTTTTGTTTTGGAAAGAAATAAGAATTTTTGTGATGTTAATATTTTTCTGCGAGGCCGCCGTTGCGCAATGTCACAGCATCTGTTTGTAAATACGATAGTTGTGGGTTCGGTTTCCAGTCGGGGAAATTAATTATTTACATTTCTCCTTTTAGAATGACTTTTTGATACTTAAATCTAAGAAAATAAACGAATATTAATAGTTAAAAAAAATAAAAACATATTTAACATAACAAACAGAACACATTAATAAGACAAATGTATTGAGTACAAACTCGATATATTTTGATAGGCAGTAGACAAGGTTCCATCAGCCATCATTCAATTCCATCACCAGACCAGCTCGAAGGTACCATAATACTGTATTGCTACCAAATCTATATATAATTACCAAGTTTTATGTGTAGTTCAGATATTTAGATTTTACTACATAGTTAGCGTTAAAACAAGAAGGTAGAGAGATACTCCTGTACTCTCCTCCTATAAACTTCTATATCATTATAACATCGATATAAATATCACTCATTTGGTGAAACAAACGTAATTCTTTTTTAAAATTGAACTTTTTAAGAAAGAATTCTGTTTTTTTTTATTCTTGCAATATTTAAAAAAAAAATATTCTATTAATAATAATCATTTTCACTTTTGGTATAACCGTTGAAGATTCGGTAATTATATTAGTCGCTTCTGAACAATAAAAAATATTGCTTTAAACATTAACCCGCTTTATGAAATATAGCCACACGTTTTAGAAATGCCATCACTTTTATTTGTGATTTGAACAATTTTCATTATATTGAAAAGAAAGGAAACAGAAACAGGTTAAGATTTATGTTTCCTTTTTGTTTTTATAAGAAGACAACGTGCTATGGGTACGAAAAATGTACAATAAAATAAATAAAAATAAATCAGATTCACGCATTCCGCACACAGTAGGGTAGGCAGAGGGAACCTAGACTGTCTTAATAGACACTCCGATCCCCATTTTCCAAGTAATTCTGGAGGCATTACGTGTTATTTTATTGTAGGCCAGTCGTGACGCGGGGGCACAAGTGTGTTACTGTAAACACGACTAGTTATGGATTCGACCATTTCTGTGGTGTTGTCTGTGTGTTTGTTTAGCGTGAACAAACACACATACACAACAACATAGACGCATAGCAACTGTTTTTTGTTCTATCACATTAATAAAGGCCCTCAATAACATTTCTTATATCTCTCCCTGTAAATGACACCGATCTGTTACGATTTTATTATAAGTATAGATAGATTTTAATGAAACATTTATTGTTTTCAGTGCTTCGCTCTGGGAACAAAGCAAAGCAAGGCGCTGAGTTTAGTAATTATTTAGCTTATTTAAATGAACAGATTTAAGTAAACAAAGTAGGTTAACATCATTATTTAATAAACAAAGTTAAACAAAATTAAATAATTAAGACGAAACACAACATATACCACTTCTATTATGATTAACACGATGTCCATCGGGCGAAATGAAAGCGAAATGGCCCATAAACTGAGATGGTATCATTTTATTTATAGCCGTAACTTTGCGTTTTGGCACGTTATATCTGGAGAAACGTTACTGTTTGTCAGTTATTGTACTCGACCGTATAGTGGTGCACTAGACGCGATGGCTGAATACCGTAAAAATTGTTTTTTTTCCAGAGTCAAAACTCTGTATGGATAAAATACGGGGTTGAGTTTCGCCTAGTAACCTATAATATTTCCTAATAGGCGAGTAGAGGAAAAAAAATATACTTTTTTGATTGATTGACACGAGCGGTTCCGTATCTTATCTATAAAAAACATCAAAAATAAATCATACCTCTTGTATGAGAGCCCCCTTAAATATTTATTATATTCTGTAGTTTTTGTATTAGTTGTTATAGCAGTAAAAGAAATGTATCATCTGTTAAAATTTCAACTTTGTAACGATCACGGTTCATGAGATACAGACTGGTGACAAACGAACAGAAATAGAAACGGAGAGCGAAGTCCTAGTAATAGAATCTCATTTTATCCTTTCGGTATGGAACATTAAGAACGAAGATTCAAAGTTATTATTACTAGGTTATATAGGTTATACAATAACAGACAACACTATAGGTAATAGTTTTGCAAAATTTTGACACAAAAAAATATCAAACATTACATTTAGCTTTTTGCTGAGAGATCTATATAATATTTTTGACATAGCCTTCAACATTCAGATTCAATAACTATTTTTTTATAGCTTCACGCTATTTTTAAGTAATTATTTCACCTCCTCGAGTGGGGATCGAACTCACAACCAGTCGGTTTTACAGTCACACTTCGTGCCGCTGCGCCACAACTGGCCTCAATAACAAATTTAAATACAAAATAAAGACAAATAAATATACAAGCAATTATTAAATACTGTATTCGGTTCACATTCACTCAGATTTTATCAACTCAATACATCCAAAGCTGTACTGTCGAAAGCAGCGCCAAGTTTATCTAATCTTATTTGGCACAAGAGCTGATTTCATTGGCCCCTCTGTAAATAGACGGACATACAGTGTGCAAATATTTACTTTAGATATTGCCTAACGAGCCGCCTTTAGTTTGTTCGCATATTTACTCTTCTTGTCTTTTATATCATGTAGGTACCTATTATATGTAGTATTTAGATTTTACTTAAATTTAGATTTTCTGGTAACGTTAATCTATTAATCAGCTTCTCGCTGTATCACGCATACAATAGGGTAAGCAGAGGGAACTTAGTATTAAGACACTCCATTCCTCACTTTTGCCGAATTCTGGAGACATTACGTGTTGAGTGGCGGTACTTAACGCCGTGCTTTGCCTCAACACTGAAGCGAAGAAATGAAAATATACATTTTAATAAATATTTAATTTCCTCGAGTGGGGATTGGACTCACAATCAGTCGCGTTTACTGTTAAAATTTATGCTCCTGCGCCTTGACAATATAATCCTTTAATTCATAAAAATACAGCCTTCAATTTATTTTATATGTATAACATACTATGAAATGCACACAAGGCCCGTATGTATAGTTATTAGACGTGACCACGCCTTACCGAGCATTTCACCTTAATGAACGAAACAATTGAGCGGCAAAAGTAAGGTCCAACGGTGTAGATAATAGAATAAGGTATAAAGAGATAACGCCATACAAAATATAGACAACGGCACTCGTTTGAAAACTGTAGATTTCATAAAAGCAACTTGAATCAGTAGGAGCTGTATTAAAAGCTTTAGAAATAGGTAGAGGTATCTAAATAGATAGTCAGATTTTTTTTATTACTGCCATTAGTGTACGACTTTTTGGGGAAAAGGCTGCATGCATGTTTTTAGTTTCACGTTTTATACCGATTTTAGTAGGGATAAAGATAATCTAGTGCTAAGACACTCCATTCTCTGCTTTCTGCCCCATTCGAAAAATTGCCTGTTAAGAGGTGTAAGTCAATGCCACAGTTTGTTTCAAGACAGCGACGATATGATATTAATTCATTCCCCGAGAGTAGGATTCGAACTCACAATCAAGTATACAATTTGTCGTTGCCCCACTGCGCCGCTATGGCCTAAATTTTCAATTTTATATTTCACTTATCTTATTCCCGATCTTGAAAAACGAAATATAATATAATTAGAATCCATACATTTCTCTCTAATAAAGTATTCAGCTAGTGTCAGCTTTTAGCACTCTTGGGATCTATCACAGAGTACTTATTATAATGTTCCGATAGAAATTATGTTTTCGAAATTTTACGTTCACATTTTTATTTTTACATTTAATTTTACGCGTGACGGTTTCAAAAATCCACCCACGTCCGTCAAGAGATTCCACTTTAATTAGATTTCGTAATGGAAAAACTTTCTTGTGCTACTTAATTAGGAAATCCCTTTGAATCCTTAAAATTGTATAAACTTTTTTGATTTTCATTTTCGTATAATAATTTCTTATGATAATTTATATTATTAATCTTCATTCATTTATTCTGAGGTCGTTATGGTGCAATAGTAACATAGTATACGATAGCTGTGAATTCGAATTGCATAGTTTAATTATGTTTAGTTTATACTAATGTTTTTTATATAATAATACTACCAAGATTTAAGTAGTAATTACACTTAAGTATTTATCAAGTTTTAAGTATTAGTACTAACTTTACAATCGGAAAAAATGTGATCTTTATTTTTGTTTTTTTTTTAAAAACGCTTCAAGCTGTACCCACCCTCATATAGCAGACGAGCTAAAGGGAACTTAGTGTTAAGACACTGCAGTCCCCACTTTCTGCTTAATTCATCCGAATAACACCGCAATACAGTGCCACCACTCTAACGTTACGCCCAAGTTGTGAATTCATTTCCACACATTAGAAAGCTTTAAGAATCCACAACCGTCGCATTTACAGCCAGACGCTGAACTACTGCACCACGTCGGCCTCTATCTATATTTTATTTATGATTTATCAATTACAAAACGTAAAGATTCCAACCTGTATTCACACATATAAATATAAAAAAAAACTACCAATATAACCTATAACAATCTAATTATTTCTAACAACCTGTTACGAACAATGAGGTTAATTTATATATAAAAAAGTTAACTCAATAATAGACCGCCCATCGCCCTTAACACGGTTTAATCAGCGAAAGTATGTAATAGACGCAAGTACGTAAACACAATGGAGTGTGGGCCCTGCACTAAACTTGCAAATGAAAGCGATTTTTGACACGCTTTCCGTGTTAGTCTTATGGGATATTATATTTTATATGTTCCTCTTTATGTGAAATAATACTTTGTATTAAATTAATAATGAGAAATAGATGTCACCTGAAAATTTTAAAACGTTAAATGGGAGTCCCGTTGAAATTCAACGGGATTCAATCCTCTTTATGTAGGAATTTCGAGAAATAATCTTTTATTTTTCTCCTAAATCTATGCGAAACCTCAACTTTCTAAGTTCAGCAAACATGTTCATGATGACTGACAGACAATACACAGTTGAGAATATTAAATAGAATATAGATTTTTGTTTTAGCTTCGCGCTGTACCTACTTCGCACATAGCAGGGTAGGCAGAGGTAACCTGAGAACCTGGCGTTATGACACTTCCGTTCCCCACTTCTAGCCGAATTCTCGAGGCATTGCCTGTTGAGTGGCGGAACTCAGCGCTGCATTTTCCTTCGTTATAAAATGAAAATAATAAATATTTCATTCTCCCAAGCGGGAATCGAACCCACAACCGTCACGTTTACAGTCGCACGCGTGTGCTCCTGCACCACGAAGCCATCACACAGATAAATCTATTTGGCAATATGGACTTTTAATGCTTTGAAGGTTTAACATATTAATTTTAATTATTTAAATATTTGGTCCCATTTTACTTTAATGATTGTCGGACGAACCAACAAATCAGTATAATTTCTGATTATTTTATTCACTCAGTACGCACAATCCAATTCTATTCATAATTACAATACTTTAACACTAAGTTTAATAACGACTTTCCTCTACAGTATTTTAGAATGTAATGAACACGAGTGCCTTTTTTTCGAATGGACTTTATTGCTGTTGACCTGGGATGGTGTATACAGCGTCACCGGGCGACGAACACGAATGTCGAGTCTTTTGTGCTTTTATTAAAAATCCACCGGAAAAAACACAGCACACAAGCGCCACCTAAAACAATCAGTAGTCGGAAACAAAACCATATGACATCCTCTTAACTACAGTGACACCTAAATATAAGAGGGATATTTAACAATAATGCTATATATAATATAATATAAGTATTATAAATTATGCTAACAGTTTATCAACTGCATTTTAAATAGAAATTATAAAATATTTTAATATTACAACTAAAATGTTTAAAGATTCATTATTTTTAAAGCAAAATAAAATGGCGTGTGCTTGTAACTTTGAATGTCATGAGCAACTAGTATGAGTATGTTGTAAAATAGTTTTACGAGAACTATACTGCGAGTTTTCTCTGTAGTACTTTTAAATACTTATATTTTTATTTTTTATGAGCTTCAAGCTGTTTCCCGCTAATTACGGTGTACGTATATAAAACCCAGTATTAAGACAGCCCCCTTCCTGTGCTCCACTCATATTTTTTATGGAAAGGACAAACAGTCGTTTGGGTCACCTGATGGTACAATATTTCATTATTCCGAATAGAAATCGAACCTACAGCCGTATCATTATAGTAAGTCACTGTGTCGCTGCGCCACAACGGTCTCAATTATCTCTCTCAATTAATAATTATTTCGAAACTGAAATTTTTATTTAAATTAAATTTTAATGTTTAAATAAAAACGTCTCTTGTTCTCTTGACAATCTTGTAATCTTTCGTTACCGATTTACATATCACGCTCACAGACTTTTTTGTTTTCTTTATTGCAGTCAATAATAAATTTGATTATTCTTTTTTTTATTTTCTAATACTCTGTTGTACATTTCCGCCCAAATTGCACGTCGAGTGGCGGAACCCAACGCTGCACTTGGTTTTCATAATATCAGACCCATAACCAACATATTAACTCTACACTAAGCTCTAATAATTAAACTTATCAAAAACAATATTTAATATCAAAACATTAAATGGGTCTGTCTGTCACATTTTACTTTTATGTTTCAAAATTTATCTCCTTATTATATAGCATAAAAGTCATGACTATAATTTTAAAGTGATAATCACATCGTACTTTACGTTTGTTTACACAGTTTTATCGGTAACCAACTTTCACGTGAAATTGTGTTTCGAGTGGTCATAAATTTAAATTTAATAATAGGTGTGTACGACTTTGACATTTACATAAGATATATAAAATACTTTTTATTTTATGGCACACTCTCTGGTTTTGGATACGGATCAAATAAAATGGAATTAATTTTTAATTATATTTTAATATTTCTATTAATAAATAGTGAAAAAATATTTTTATATATAAATTAACAAATATTAGTAAATAAAATGTCTTCCATTTAGTGTGAAAATGAAAGCGAAAAAGTTGAGTCAAAGTAGTTGATCTTAAAATGATCTACAAAACAAAATATTATCCAGGGATGTGAGCGTATATCCATGATCAAAAGAAGGAGAAAATAAAAATAATTAATTTAATGAAGATAACCAACAACCATCGCGATTACAAACAGTCCCACGATAGTGTATGAAAAATAGTACATGAAATAATGAATCACTACTCTTTCACTGCTCTTCTCTGTATTCTAAATTATATATAAAATCTTGAGGCCAGTCGTAGCGCAGCGGCACGAAGTNGCTCTGGTGTCGAGGCTAAGCGCGGCGTTGAGTTCTGCCACTCAACACGCAATGCCTCCAGAATTCGGCAGAAAGTGGGGAACGGAGTGTCTTAACACTAGGTTCCCTCTGCCTACCCTGTTGTGTGCGGGAAGCTGATAAACAGCGTGAAGCTGATAAAAAAAAAATATAAAATCTTTACATACAAACATACATAAATAATTTAAGCCCCATTCACCACTTAGAAACAGTAATATTCACACAAGCACAAAACTCGTTTGATATATAAGTAAGTAGACGCAAAGTAAACTCAACTCATCTTAGTCACGACAAGTCATTTGTTCTCAATCGTCAGTCGTCAACTTTCGTGTCGGTGAAACTGTTTGCACGGGAGCCCTAACGCTGCCCTAGAAATGACCACTACAGATATAGAAATGGAAATGGTAGTAATATAAAATATATGTTTTTTTTATTTTTAGCGTCACGATGTATCCCGTAAATAGCAGGGTAGGCAGAGGGAACCTGGGAACTCAGTCTTAAAACACTCGATCGCAATAAGACACTTTCGTTTCCCACTTATATTGAAGGCTTTGCGTGTAAGTGGAGGAACTTAACGCCGCGCTTTGCCTTGTTACAAGAGCGAGGAAATTAAATTATTAAATATTTCTGTTTCTCGGGTGGGAATCGAATCCACAACCTGTCGTTTCTTTAGTAGCACGCTTGTGCCATTCACCACAACTGGCCTCATTATGATTAATTTTAAAAATATCTACCATTATGTGATAGTTGTGGGTTTCCTGTTAATGAGAAATAATTATATTTCATAACAGGCGTATCAAAACCGCTTGTTAACAACATTATATTTAGTGCCGTAATTAAACTTCACGCTACAACATAATACGAAATAAGCAACTTATGTATTTGTTTAACCATTTGTATTGACAGAAAATTCTCATCTTTATCTAATGTATGAGATCCATCTAGATGAGATAATACGAGTATCTCAATACTCAATTAAAAAAATAAATAAATCAGCTTCACGCTGTGTCTCGCACACAGCAGGGTAGGTAGAGGGAACCTAGTGTCTTAAGACACTCCGTTCCCCACTTTCCGCCAAATTCTGGACGCATTGTGTGGAGGAGCTCAACGCCGCGCTTTGTCTCGAGACCAGAGCGAAGAAATGAAAATATAAATGTAAATAAATATTTTACTTCCTCGAGTGGGGATCGAACCCACAACCAGTCGATTTTACAGTCACACTTTGTGCCTCTTCGCCACGACCGGCCTCAATTACGTAGATTAATTATCAGAATATTGGGACTTGATTTGGAGAGTTCACAGTAATTATTCTAATATCGATAATTAAGAAGAATTGCAATTTTTAACATGGGATTGGGGGCTTTGTAGGACATTATTTCTTTCAATTAAGTTATTAATTAAAATGATTGTTGTTTAACATCAATCGTTGTGTGATCATATTGCGTATACTCATTTTATTTGATATATTTTTTTAGCTTCACACTGTATTCCACGAGTAAGAGAGCAGGCAAGGAGTGCCTACCTGTTAAGTCACTTCGCTCACCATTTTCCGCTGAATTCTGAAGGCATTGCATGTTGAGCAGAACTCAACGCCGCGCTTTGCCTTAAGACCAGAGAATAGTAAATATTTTATGTAGAAAAAGGATCATCGCGTTTACGCTTGTGCCGCTGCACCTCGATTGCCTCTAATACTTTTTTATATAAAGAGTGTTTCGAAATACTTTTTTTATAAACGCAGTCTATAGCTAGCATAACTACATACTTACTTATTAAATAAGCTGTACAAGTCAAGTTTCAAGTCTTCAAAATTGTTCTTGGTTATTGAGTAAAAAAAAATTAATAAAAACCACCAAAAAGTCGCTTATTTTATTTTACATCATAGCTAGAAAAAAATCACAAGCCCTTTATTTTATTATAACGTACAAAATTAAAATATTTATTTTTATGGAAGAACCTTCACCCAAGAAAGCTGTCAAGTGCACGTTTTTGACAGTCAAACTGATACTCGTGACCCAGTTCCCACAGACAGATGCCACTTCCATTTTATTCGCCCTGTAGTATCTGGTTACAGTGTTTGCCACACTTCCCGATTTTTGCTGAAATAGTCTCGATTTCAAAAATACTTTCGAAATCGTAATACTTGACGGGTCAAAGAGATTATTTTTTATTTTGATGTTTGATAGCATGTTATATGTTCAGAAAAGCTACAATTAGTGAAAAATAAAATAGATAAGTGGAAATGGATCAAAATTATTTTCGAAAATTCTTAAAATGATATAGAAGAAGAAGTTGAAAGTCTTCTTAATATAAAAAAAAATCATTCTCTAATTATCCCGATTTTATTGTTCTAAAAGTTGGCCACCCTGATCTGGTTTCACCCACGATCTAGAGCAATCTTCGTAAACGTTATCGTTTGACCTCTGTTACTTTTACACCATCGATTGTAATTTGATTCGTGAAAGGAAGTCTGTATTTATTTAACGCTCTGTCATATTGCAGACTACAGGCGATGATTGTAGGTTCAAATCACATTTAAAATCGTATCTGTTTTATTGAAAAGTGTAGAACGATCACTAAGTTTGGATCACTAGGTTGTTTATTAAGTATGCTTATATAAAGAACATAGCATAATTAGTTCAAGAGTGGTAAATTATGTATTTTTTATTATTTAAATCTGATATATTAGTGTCCGTCCGTTCGTTCGTCCGTTTACCGTTTACCGTTTTACACTATATTACTTTTATTTTGTTTCATATATCTAGTATTTATTCTAAATTAATATGAATATTTTGTATGTCATACTGTTGAAAAAACCTTAATACCACATTATACAAGTCATGACATAATATAAGGTCGTCATCGCGCATGGGCAGAAGCTTTTGGTTGTTAACGCGACAGTTGGGGGTCCGATTTCTCGATCGATTTCCACTCAGAGAAATCAAATATTTAATCGTTTTTTTTATCTCCCTCTGATAACAAGGCAAAGCGCGGCGTTGAGTTCCACTACATGCCATGCCTCAAGAATTCGGCGGAAAATGGGGAACGGAAATGTTTAATGAAAGCGGAATGTCTTAACATTAGATTTCCAGGTGGCCTCTGCCTACCCTGCTATGTTCGGGACAGTATGAAACTAAAAAAAGATGTAATGTGTCTTCGTAATTTGTCTGAAGTCATAAGTTGATAATAAAGCAAGTTCAAAAAATAATCATCTAACACGGTAACAGCAAAGAATTTATGAAGTAAATATCTGACATAACACTGGGAGATGAGATTGGCTACTTCATTTAATTAATTGAAATATTTATTTAAATTTTAATTCGCGCGCGACGTTGAGTTCCGCCACTCAACACGCAATGCCTCCAGAATTTGGCAGAGAGTGGGGAACGGAGTGTCCTAGAACTAGGTTTCCTCTGCCTACCTAAGAGAGCAAATAATACATATTTAAGTTTGTTTTATTGAGGTCTTCAAAAATGTATGCTAAATTTCAAAGAAGTATGTTTGTATGTTGCTCCACAAATATCTCGGAAACTAAATGTAATCATGGGTTGATCCTTTCTGATATCATAGGTAGGTAATTGATAGATATTTAAAGATTGTTTTTAAATAACTTTTTATTGTTTAAACAGTTGTTTACTGCACAGTTACATGTAAACAATAAAAAGCAAATCACTAAGGTCTGGGAGGTAAAAAGGCGAATGCGTTTTATAAGCACTAAAATAACAATCCACTTAAAGCGCAAAATTTAACACATCGTAAAACAAACGCTACCCGGTTTTATATGTCATTAATTTTTCTTTTATATTTGTTTAGATTGTATACGAGCGTGCATTGAGTATAAAAAATCGAGTCGTAAATTGCTGAAATTTGCGACGTTTTAACAGTTTTTATGTGAATATAAATGTAAAATCTAGTAATGTTTGATAAATTTACAATTATTGTTTATATTTTTACTGCATTTTTCGTAGTTTAAATAAACTTAATCATAGTTCAATGCAATTCAGCGAAAGAGGAAATTGGAGCCATTCGTGGCCAGTCGTGGCGCAGGGGCACAAGTATGCCTATGCGAGCCCCGCGCACGTGTAAACCCAACAGGTTGTGGATTGGATTCCCCACTCGAGGAAATGAAATCAAAAATTTAATATTCTCATTTACTTTTCTGGTAACGAGACAAAATTCGGCGGAATTCGATGGGGAGCGGAGTATCTTAAAACTAGGTTCCTTCTGACTACTCTGTTATATATAAAAACAACGTGAACCTAAATAAACAATATATCAAACAATATATTATATATTAGTTAATGATATGGGTTTATCGATTTCTTTTTTAGTTGAACTTTTTTTAAAAATAAAATTCAATTTCAAAGTATTTAAACAAAGTAGCGGGCAAAAGTTATTTAACTATTAAATATTCAACTTTTGACCCTGGTCGTTGGACATTATAAAAAAGTAAAAGCCTTACTGCCCTTTTACAGGGCAGACGGAAAAGTATATAATTATTTATTAGCTGTTAAAAGAAAGTGTTCAAGCACATTAAAAAATAACTTTTAAATTTAAATTTTTACAAAACACAATCATCACCGTACTTATAAATTAAATATTTTTATTTGTTTTTTAGATGGCTCGTAAAAATTGTTAAAGACTTTCAATGTCAGAATATTTAAATAGTGAATGAAATACACTAGTCGATAAAAATATTTTTCTCATTATACATGATTTCTACAATATATTAACAATTAATTTTGATTTGTTTTTGAATATAAGCTTAAAGCAACTTGCTTCATTTTCGATCTGGTGTTTCATTTGTAAAATAAAATAAATCAGCTTCACGCTGTATCCCGCACACAGCAGAGTACGCAGAGGGAACACTAGAGTAAAACACTCCGTTCCTCACTTTCTGCCGAATTCTGGAGGCATTGCGTGTTAAGTGGCAGAACTCAACGCCGCGCTTTGCCTCGACACCAGAGCGAAGAAATGGAAATATAAATTTAAGTAAATATTTCATCTTATCGAGTGGGGATCGAACCCACAACCAGTCGGTTTTACAGTCACACTTTGTGCCACTGCGCCACGACTGGCCTCATTTGTATTTGATCATTTATTTTGTAACATTCATTTTGTATTTGACCAAAATACTTTAATCAAAATGTAACTAAATCAAAATAGTTTTAAAATAGTTTTTTTATATATACCTCTATTGAATATGTATACAATAGATGGAAATCGAACGTACATCTTCCCATCAATTTTACTAACCACTTAACAAACCAGATGGTACAATGTCATAAATTACGATCAAGTTATTATCGGTCCATATAAATAGCGATAATTCCTAGGATGGCTCACGTCACCAGAGAATATTGGATGGATGAAGAGAGAGGACAGGGTGATAAATTGACTTTAATTAATCTTCCTTTCGGGACTAAGCTAGCTTTCTTACTAAGTAAGAAAATTAAGTATTATCACAACAATGACATGGTTTCGGTCGATTTGGAGTGTTTTTGACTGTTGCAATTTGTAAGAACTAATAATTTACTAAGAAATTTTAGTCCGCAATCTATATAGTTTTCACAGTTCCCCTTATCATTAACATTAAAGTAGCGTCGTGTGTGTCGATTCCCACACGGAGAAATAAATTATTATTTATTAATATTTTCATTTCTACACTTTGGTAATTACAAGGCAAAGCGCGGCGTTGGTTTACGCCGCTCACACGCTATGCCTCGAAAATTCGGCGGGAAGTTTGCAACGGAGTGTTGGGGTTATTAGGTTCTCTTCCTATCCTGCTATATACAGAATAACGATTTAAGGTGAAAAAAAACCATTTTTTTTGCATACCAACTGATAGAAGGGAGACGGAGATCTATTCTTTTTAGATCACTCAATTTGGGCAAATAATCTTTTCGATATAAATTAAAAATAAGATTAGTTTTAAGTAGCATTTCCATTTATTAAAATGTAATACCTCATTTTAGAATTAGGCACACCTATATCAACATATAAGAATTTAAACAAGACACCGCCAAAGAGATTATACGAGACAAAGCCCACATCAAATATTTATAGCCATGGAGTAGTATAAATAACTTAGTGCTAAATTGTTAATATGTTGTAAACTTCTTTAATGCCTGGCAAAGCACCGACAGTCGTAAACAAAAGAGGATTCAGGTTTACGAGAGACGATAATAAGATTAAGTTTTACATGTATGTATATATGAACTATATGTGACATTTTGCTGATTAAAATGGATACGGACGTGCACGTGTCAAGTGACGAGCGACATGTCTACAGTTTTTTTTTTTAATTTGCCTAAGTACAGCTTCACGCTGTATCACGCAAGCAACCCGCAAGTAGCAGGGCCAACAAAGGGAGCCTAGTATTAAGACACTGTGGCGGTACTCAACGCCACGCTCTGCCTTGCCACGATACCAGTGTTAAGAAATAAATATATTAAATATTTCATTTTCTCGAATGAGAATCGAACCCACAACCTATCGAATTTACAGCCACAAGCTTGAGCCCCTGTGCCACGACTGGCCTCATGGTTAATGACCATATAGCAATTTTGTCCCAAAGTGAGAGATGGGTAAAAGGCAGCGCTTTATCAGCCCTAGAAAGTAATTAAAATCCCCTCTTGGGGAAAATACTTGTAGTTTATTTGTATTTCATAATTACTTTAATTGGCTTGAGCATAAGGTTCTGCTTTATCATTTTTTACTCATTCTAATTGAAAACGGTTTAAAATTATTTTTACATTTGTTTTAAAAGAAGCCCATACGGATTGTTTAAATCTGTATAATTATTAAAATCTGTATAAAATATTTGATATATATATATATATATATATATATATATATATATATATATATATATATATATATACATATTATGTAAAATTTGATAGAGAAAAAAAAATACCAACTAATAAATATTAATTCTCTATTATAATCGTGTCGTGTCGCGGTACACAAACTTGAGAAAATGAAATACTTAATATTTTGCTTCCAGAATTTGGTGGAAAATGGGGAACGAAAGTATCTTAACACTAGGTTCCCAGGTCCCCTTTGCCTACCCTACTATGTGCCGGATACAGCGTGAACATAAAAAAAGAAATTCTGCAATAAACTTTAAAGTTATTATGTCTTAAGCCCTCACATACTTAAGATCGAATACGTATCTATGTAAAAATGGCATTACAGAAAACTGGAATGCAGATCGGATATAGAATAAAAGAAAGTGCATCTTTACAATCCTGCAACGTGAGATCGATTAAATAACTTGAGCAAAACTGATACGTGATAAGAAATCAATGATAAGAGAAACACGTGATAAGAAAGTTAAGGCGGCAAATGCTTAAATCTGACTTACTAAACAGTAATATATAACAATAGGATTTAGTTAGACTATAGAGTTAGACAACGGGGCTGTGAAGGTTGTAATTTGAAAGGGCTTGTTATCTTATATTGATATGATAATTTACTAGGCTATAAGCGTTCGATTATAATAATTTAATAATTATTCTTTTACAATTAGTTTTAGGATCTATTATTTCATAAATTAAAAAATATATATTTTAATAAAATTACTAAACTGAAATGTAAAGAATTTAAAAAATATATTATATTATAATTAATAATTATATTATAAATATTATTATTTAAAAAAAACATGATTAGAATAGAGTATTTTACTAACAATACTCTACAATTATTTATTTATTGAAGACTCTAATGGGTTCAAATCTCGAATGATGCATTGGCCTCATAGCTAATATTAAATCGTCAATGGTAAATACTTAGCTCAAACAGAAGAACTACCTCTTCTATCACATTACCAAAGACTTTATTAATTTAGGGTATTTTTTTTATAAAAAATAAAAAAAATATATCCAAATAACTCTTAAGAAAAAACTACGCCTCGTTATGTCTCTACAATATAACAAAAAAGAGCCAAGTATCGAACATGCGCGTCAGACAAATCTTACTTTCGTTTTGAATAATTTGGTCGATCTTTACTCAGCCAACCATAGGTTGTCATGCTTATACACTTTCGCTGGCATCTTGTATCGGGACGTCTTATTATATCTGACGTGAGCGTATTATAGAATGCAAATTGAGTTTTTTTTTATACTGTTGAGTATGTTTTTGTGTATTCTTTATTGTATAGAAATAGGAAACTAGTGGCAATTTTTTTTATAATCTTTAAGAATAAAATAAAATAATAAAAAACTAAAGAGATGAAAACGCTTTAAAGATTGTTTGAAATTAATTATGGAGTACAGATATATCTCTATTTTTTTGGACAGGTGAAAGGGAGAGTTACAATTCTTGGTGTGTTTCCATGGGTTTCATCTTCTCATTTCTGTAGTGTAATAAACAAAGTAATACCAATAGTTTCCTTCACAGATTCCCAAACCGAGATTTTCCAAGAATTTCACGTGCACAACATGTGAATTTGATGAGATCGAAATGAAATGGAAAAGTGCAATAATGCTTACTGTAAAATAGCTCACCGGGGCCGGCTCGGGGCGAGGCGCGAGCGGCCAGCGCTAGAAGCGCCACTGCCCACCACCATGTCATCACAACCACACCTGGAAACAAAACTTGAATTTAGTTTACGATATATTTTTTCAGCTTTATGTTCTATCTTGCGTAGTGACGGAGATATGCCGGTAATGGCATCGGTGATTTACAAAAACATTAAACTTATACAATATATATATATATATATATATATATATATATAAAAGCACTTGTGCTG